>JAUZNC010043146.1:0-17089 GCA_034780395.1 Vannuccia rotundouncinata | reverse complement strand
TTTACCTATATAATTGTATGCCTAGTTATAATAATTTTGAATAATATCCTATATGAAATACAGTAAACATATAATCTTATACTACTGATAAACATGGAAAATATTGAATTGTATTCAAGTATATATAAATCAGCGTAGGAGGCTAATTGAATGTGTCAACCATATTAGCTGCTATTATAAATGACCAGAAAATAATTAACCAATGAGGACACAATAACGAGACTAACTAACACTTTTGAATTTATATAACCGTTTGGAAAAATAACTTTTCTGTCCCTGAATAATATACCCAAATGTATATGTATTTATATTAATAAATTAAATATTTATACACAATAATGAAGTAAGTAAAATTACTTGAAATATTAGTAATTGGTTTGTTGAATTTATGTAATATGCATGCATGTTCTAGTGTATAACAGTTAAAGTAAGATTAAACAGAAGTTTAAATGTTTTTCTCTTGATAAAAATGTATCACTTGTTGAGGTTTCCATCAACTAAAATTTTGCATAAATATTGTATTCCTATATTGTATTTGTTGTGTAATAGTAAATATATAATATGTTTTGTATAATAGTGAAATAATAAAATTATTGATATTGATATCTATTATGCTTAGGAAATATTTTTTACATTAATTTGATAGGTGATAGTCTTTTTCATAGAACAGAAATGTTTTATTTGTATGCCAAAATATTTATAAATATTGGTACATAAATCAAATATGATATAAGCAAATATACTATATAGACAAATACAATAATATGAAAATATGATTTATTATATAAAATAGATAAAAAAATTGGCCAATGCATTGTAAAAAATATGATATGGATGAATTATTCAGTTAAAATAAAATATTCTAAGTACAATTAGAGAGTTTTATATTTTAATTTATTTTTATTACCTGTATATTTTTATGCAGTGCTTCTCAGACACACTCCTTCATTTTATAATAATCCTTTACTAAATTTATGTGGCATAAATATCAGCCAATCATAGTCTACTGATACTAAAAATAGAATCATATGCTGAGTGAGTTAACTTATTTTACTGTCACAAACATTGTCCCACCCATCAAGAAAAGGTTATTAAGGGATAGACTGAAATTGGCTTTATGCCTACTCATTTTTTAGAGTAACTGTCATATAAAATCAAAATCGAAAAAATGCAGATTCTGTTTTTTATCATAGCATCTAAGTATAGCCATGGACTCTCTGGCAGAGGAACATATTATGAAAGGCATCACATGACAAGGGAAAAAAAGTCTTACATTGACGAAATTAGTGCATCAAAGTTATTTTTATATATTCATACATATTATATATATTTGTGAACAGTCCATTATATATCTATATTAAAATTCTGACAGACATTATTTTATTGAAATGAGTACTATTAATACATGTTTTTAAAAATATTTTAATGCTAATTTTGATTAATTATGTTTTTATTTCAAAACATTATATTCCTGCATTCAATGAAACAATATTTTAATTAAATCCAATAAAAATTAAATTATTTTGAAATCGAATCATATGATAAAATTTAAAGTAATATTTAAAAATTATAACAATAAAAATACAGTATAAAATATCTTCTGAAATGAGATACGAAAAAGTAAATAAATATTTAAATTGAGTTGTATATTTTGCAATTAATAAGATATTTCATTTTTGACTTATCATTCATCCTTAAGTTTGACAACCGAAGTAAATATTGTATACATTATTGATTGTTGGATAAAAAGTAACCTATCTGTTACTATTTACTAAAATTGTTTCAGTTATTTGTAAAAGATTTTTATATCATAATCCTGTTGAAATCAATTCATTTACATAATGAAATAGAAAATTTAAAGTTTTTATTTACTTTATATTAAATAAAATGTCAGAATTACACTCAATGTTGAATCAGAGGAAATGCTATTTAATGATTATTTTACATAATAAGTCATTTTAGAATTTTTAGTTATGATTTTTATGTAGAAAATAAATTTATTAATTTATAAGTCTATAAAATATATGTATAGAATAATAATAATACATTTGCTGAATATATAAATCGGCACTAATTAGTAACTTTATTGAATTAAAAATCAATGTATAAAATGTCTTTATATGGATCACTATATATAAACTCACTAGTGTATAATGAATGAGTTGAATATAATGATAGTATTGATTAGAGTTTATTACAACAAATATATTTTATTGTTTATTTTTTATTTTTTAAACTCCCTAATGAGCAGACATATTTCTATATTGCAAAACCTCAACACCGATATTAGCGACGTCCCCTCAACACCGATATTAGCAATCTCCCCTCAGCGCATTATAATAATAATGACTGTATTTTTAAAGCGCTTATATGTAATACCATTTCTGAGCGCATGTCCTCGAACACAACTAATTACCTAGATACATCATAGCAATAGCAATAACGACATATTCAATACTGTGTAGTATATATGATTTTAGTCAATTATAGTATGTACATAATACGTATCTATTACATGTATGAGACGTCATCCCCCAATAATGATCTTTTAATGTAGTCTTTTTTATGTTATATGTGAGGATTTACAAAAGAACTTTTGTAGCGTATATATCTTTCTATCTGCATTGTCTCATTACCTTACACCTGTTATTGATTTTAGATGTTTTTTACCAAATTCAGTTACTAAATATTACCATTTTAATTTTTGTTTTTAAGAACATTGAAGGAATGTGTTGACTTAAAATCTAATTTCAAAAATTGCATTTGTTTCTCTGTCAAAATAATTTCTATTGAAAGGGAAATCATTCAAGATCATAAATAATTCTATTTTTGAACCGAAACAAATTACAGTTTTTAACAAATTAATAATAATATCTTCATAAAAAATTGGGTACCCCCTAAAAGATGTATTTAGTTACCTTTCTTTCTCGATCAACAGTAGTAGCAACCCAATATGACGTCATCGTCCTATGAAAAGCGATCTCTCGCTGACAACATCAGTCATGACTTCGAGGCAGCGTATACTTCTGGTGAAGAGGACGGTGATCAGCTGAGTGAGGAGGATCGACACCCACAGGTATCCCGGGGCAGTCTCAACAAGTGGACCAACCTACTTCACGGTTGGCAAGAGCGCTACTTTCAGTTGAGCGAGGGAGTCTTCAGCTATTACAAGAGTGAAGATGAGATCGATATTGGGTGTAGAGGGTCGCTCAAGTTGCGCAATGTCTGTGTAAGACCGCACGAGTATGATGAATGCAGGTTTGAGGTGCGTGTTGGCGACTCGATCTGGTACCTACGCGGGGCTAACATCACCGTGCGAAATTCGTGGATTCAGCTGCTTGATTTGCACAGGATCTGCTCGGAGTCTGGTTATGATAGTAGTGATCAGAATTTGAAGAGGCAGAATTCCCTACTGTCAATCAACTCGGCGGCCAGTATGAGTATAGCTAGTGGATCCAGTTTTAGGAGGGGACACAGGCTTAAGCAGAAACTGGCCGAAATGGACACTTTCAAGTGAGTCTTTTTACATTTGTACCTTCGGATTGTATAATTTACAGTTTAAATTCATTTTATATATATATATTTTTTTTTATTTAAATCTGCAACTGAATTATGCTGAAATTAAAAACCGTAATCTTTTTATATAAAAAAATTATTTCAGAGTGTTTTCAGTTTTTGACAAGTAAATTTGTAGTTATTTTGTCATTTAACGTCTTTCCTGATGTATGAAAATTATAATATTTTGTCGAATAAGAGATCACAATATCGAAATCTGATCACATACTTTTACAATGTATACCTTTACATTCCAATATCGAGATGAATGTTGTGCTTGGAGAATTTACATATAACGCTATACGTTGTCCGGATGTAAGTAACCGAGATAGTTTAATTAGTTTCATTTAGTCACACGTCCACCTAATACACGTGACCAACGTATTCAGAGCTATAAATTTATTATAGACTAGTCAAGTAGGATTCTATACTATTTCGTGGAATTTCTACAATTTTAACAGATTTGATCACTATCGTGTTACCATGTGAACTTTAACAACACGATATTTTATTTAAATCTTTTTAAAAAAATAGAGTATTTATTTATTTATTTATTTAATGATAAGAATGAAGGATTGAACTTCACCACATGAACTGATAAAGTAGTATGCCACATTTAAACCTCTTGAACTTTGCATTGACTAAAATTAATAACATCTAGAGCAATATTCGTTGTTTTGATGTTTGCACTATGACTTCATGAACATGTATCCAAACACATAAACAGGTTGATAATAGTTTATACGAATAGGGGCCGAATTAAGAACGCTTGTACTAGCGCAATTTATAGTACATTCAACTCAAGTAGAGAAAAAGACAAATATTATATATTGTGCTCTTTGATCTTGGCAAAGTTTGGAGGTTACAAGTTCACCAGGCTGGATAAAAATAAATGTCTTATCTATTTTTCTGCAGACTACCTGGAACAAATATTTATACCTAGAATTTAATACTAGAGATCTTTTATTCAGGAAAGATAGCAGCAGACTGCTAAATTGGGAAAATAATTACCATGACCAGTAAAATCTTTTACCAGTTATTACAGAAAGCTACTAATTACAGGATTGAAATCGCTTCAACCAAACCAATTATTATAAGTGACTAGCACGAATGGGAATAATTACAAAGTCACTGTATTTCTTATTGCGAAAATAAAAAACTACTGAAGTACTCATATTTAATATTAAGTCGGGTGGGCCGTTTTCTATGTTTTAATTATTCCAACAGTTTAATACTGCACTGTAGCTATCATTTATTATACTTGATCTTTAATTCAATTAATTATTATTCTGTAAACACATTCCGTGAAAAATGTTAGACAATCAGCTTTCACATCTTTGTAACTTAAATTATGATATCAATTATTTATAAATTGCTTTGACTCGATTAAATTGTTTGGAGACAGTGATGCTAAGCAACCTTCCTATTAGTGCATATTTAATTCAGGCTTGCATGACAACATATTTATTATGAAAATTTGTCATAATATATAAATTCAAAGCGATTTTTGCTGTAATTCCCATGTTAGATTCATTTGGATTATTCATTCGTTCAATAATTATAGTTATATCTAATATAAATTTTTATTTCAAAATTTTTTTATAATAATTTTACCATAACCTTGTGGTATTTCACTGATTATGATTATAGTCATTATGTTTATAGTATGCTAGCTTATTGTAAAGCTTTAAAACTGAACTTTATTATGTAATCACATTATAATCTCGTATCTAGCCTTGATTAACTCTACATTTTCTCTCACGAATATTGAAGTTATTGTCAAGTATTAAAAGGTTATTATTAAGTTTATCACGTTGTTATCTGCTGGTTAAGCAGTTATAACTGGTTATAACTTTATACCCATACTCTGCACTGTACTATGTGTCTATATCTGTTTAGTATAATTGTAGATTTGCAGTCTGTATTTTATGGAAAATAAAACCTAAAAACTATTTTGGTGTTGAAACTAGTTTTGTGAATTTTCAAGTGTATCACTAAACCATAATTAATATTCACTGTTGCATGGTAAGCGTGTATATGCATATCACTCATGTAAGCACACTCACGAACAAAACAATTTATGGCAGTTTTGTAAAATCTTTTGCATCAACGCACAAACCAAAGAAAAGTATGATTCTGTATGACAAATCTCATTCACAACGGCTATTGGTCAACGATGGGTAGGCACCATTCAACAATATAGATGCACAATTCGTAGTTCACTCCCCCTTCGCGCTCGAGAAATCACTCAGTTCTGCATCTATATATTGTCTACCTGAATCATAGCCGTTCTCAGTTGTGAACTGTACTTTGGTTTAAAAGTAGATAAATAAGTATGCTACCTCCCACTAGATTTTAAGTGCAATGTACGTAACCAATGCCAAATATTGCGATGTTTGCTATGGCGTCTTGCTACAAATCTCTATGAAGCAAGACACCATAGTCTTAAACTTGTTTTTAATGTTTAAACACTTAATGTGTATAATTTCATTTTGGATTGTGTGTTTATACATACAACATGCTATGTTATAATATTAATCTAGAATCATCCGGTTTTATGGTTCAAATTATGTGTGTACGTATGTTTGAAATATTCAGCTCGAGAATCAATTCTATTCCAAACTGTTGTTCTATTTTGGCGAGAGAAAAAATAATTATTTGGTTAAATTTCGTTTTTACTTTTTGTTCGGATATATTGTGTATCTACCTCTCATTTCATGAAGAATCTTTACAGCTGTCAATAGTTCCAAACAACATATCCCTTTATTGGGAATACCTTTTATGAATTCATCCGCTATATTTATTTTTTGATAACGATAAATTCACATCGAGTATAAATTCAATATATACACTCTTTTCTGAATCCTCCAGTAAAAGTTCAATACCTATAATTAATCGATATTTTATTTAAACAGATAAAATAGTTAGTATCCTATAGTGTGACCTATACAGTAAGTGTGTAACCCCTAAAGAACACTATAGAGAACATCTTTACAACATTCATCTTTGTTACTTCCACTGTAGCAACTTTAGCAAAGATTCAATCCACCAAAAGCATATTATTTCTTTCTTCAGGGAGATTCTGTGTCGGCAGGTAGATTCTCTTCAGTGCTACTTTGACGTCTGCTCCACCATCGCTCGCCACGCTGCCCACGACCTCGAGCACGACCTGGAGGACCATGATTTTGACGAGCAGGACGGCGCCAGCACCTCCAGCGCCATGGGAAGCAGTGGTGGGGAGAGCGAGATCAACTCTACAGACGGGCACATCCCTAACGAAGACTTGACCACGGTTCTCGAGGAAGATAGTGCGGTGACCCCTTCGGTAGCTCCTCAGCAAACCCGCGGGAGCTTCTTCTCCCGCTTCCTGCCTTTCAAGAGTTCCGTCGGTATTAATACAGATCCGGACACTAGTTCCTCAGAGGTGAGCCCGTTTCTTCAATCAACGGAAATATTCTCAGTCTTAAAACTCACTTCAAAGAGTTCACTATAATTATAATGATTTATAATGATTTAATCCTTTTTTATTCATTTCAATATAGTTAATAATTGTTAATTAAATTTGCCCTCATTATTACCGAGACTGTTCAACTATAACTACTGTTATAAACATTTCCGAGGGATTTGTTTATCGGTTTGTTACTAATCATAATAACATGTGTTTCTAGAAAGTACCAGCTGTTGAAGCCTACGAACCGACATCGCGATTTCTGGACCTGAAACGAATCCTTGAACAGCATGGAGCCCACGCCCTTGATTTCAAAGGGGAGTCATACACCTTTAAGGTCGGTGGCGCTGGTTAATTATTTACTTTTATCAAATTGTGCTCCACAAACTTTCTTCGTACTACATAGCTTCAGCAGTATATTTTATTTTATGATATTATCTAGATCGAAAATTAGAATTTGTCCTTCTAATAGGTCGCTGTATGTCGTTTTGCAGGAATGTCTTAGCTTTATTTTATACTGTACCGATTTGTATCGAGACTTTCATACATTTTTCATAGATTATTGATCCGTATTTGATTATTATCGTTTTCAAATGTCGCTGACTTCTCTGGTGTAATTTGCAGGCGACCACGACAGGCATTCTCACCAACTTGTCCCACTGTATCGACCTGATGCAACAGCGAGAGGATCAGTGGCGGAAGCGGGTGGAACGAGAACAAGAGAGGCGGCGTCGCTCCGAGGAGGCCTATCGCAATCTCTCTGATATCCACAAGACACCAGCCAAGATGATTGTCCTGGGCGGGCCTGACTATGAGGAGGGGCCCAACTGTACCATAGCGGACGAGGAGTTCTATGATGCTGTTGATGCACAGCTGGACCGGATGGCAGGTAAGAGTGTCTCCTGGTTGGGGTGTTGGTGTTCACAATTTGCAACTGTCCCTTCGTTGTTCTTCAGTTGTGGAGGACGGCATCGAAGCTATCAAGAACGTGGGAAGCTCTCTCAAGACGATGGATCACATCTCCCCAAGCCACCCGCTCTACGCCAACGTCAATCAGTGTGTGGAGGACCGTCTCAAGCTGTGCGATCCTTCGGCGGAGCGGCTGTCCTTGGAGGAGGGATGGAACCTGATTGCCGAGGACGGCGAGATGACCATGTACAGCCGGGAAATGGAGACGGCCGACGGTATCGTGCTGGATCCCTTGCAAGCCATGCACACGGTTGAAGGGGTGACAGCGCGAGAACTCTGCAACTACTTCTGGAATCTGGAGTACCGGATGGCCTGGGAGATCACCATCGACGAGCCGCCAACAGTTTTGGAGGTCTGCGGCGACGACACCGTCGTGATACACCAGGTCTACAAGAGGATCTGGCCGGCGAGCCAACGCGACGCTCTCTTCTGGTCGCACATTCGGAAGATCGAGGACCGCTCCCAGTGCAATCCGGCCGCCGCCGATATGTGGCTGGTGATGAACTGTTCGACGCCCTTTCCGGACGCCTGTGACGTCAAACTGCCCCGATCCGTTGAGGACATGGTTCGTCTTACACTGGACGTGATCCTCATCTGTCAGACCTTTGTCGAGGGGGGAGGGCCCTTGACCGACCAAACTCCCCGGGATAAGATCAGGTCGAAACTGCTCTACGCGGCCAGTGTGAACCCAGGTGGCTGGGCGCCAGCGACAGTCCTGAGAACCATTTCCAAGAGGGAATTTCCTCGTTTTCTCAAGAGGTTCAGTCAATATGTCATTGATGAGACGAGTAGTAAACCGCTCTTCGTGTGATTGTCTACTTTATATATAGCCAGGAATATCAGTAATAAAAGTTCTACATTTATAAATGCGAACAATGTTTCATTATTCGCAGAACTATATAGGATGGAGCTCTCCACTGCCAATGCCATAATGCCAAGTTTGATCCCAGTTACCTAATTGAATAAAAAAAATTGTTGAATACATGATTATTGAAATAATGTTTATTGTAAATTTCAAATTATTTTTATTCTCAATCAATCACGTTTTAGATTATTTTTCTTAAATAATTCTGTGTAAACGATTATCTTTTTCAATAATCATAAGGGTTTTTTATATCTAAAATTGGCTGTCTATATTATATTGATTCCTTTAACAATTGTTTTTTTTTGTTAATTGCCTTTAATTACCAACTTTACTCCACAATGCAGTTTTATTATGCATTCAAACTACCTTTACACATGACAATTGTATTCTACTACATTAGAAAAAAGAATTATTTTAATTAAAGCCTGTTATTATACCTTCTACTGCAAGTGCCCTATCTAAATTAAGACGCATGTAATCTGCATCCCAAATTATTGTCATTCCAGTCTCTTTTAAAATTAAATCCACTTCTCAATCAACTGTTTTTGTATTGTTTTTTCTTATCCTTGTGGCCTATACCTTTATGTTAAACTTTGTTATATCCTTCTCTATATATAAACTCTATAGCCTCTATTTTAAATTATTGTTTGCTAAAAAGTGAGTAAGCCTTTCATGGTTGTCTTTCATGTTGCTTTGCATACTTGAAAGAGAGTATATATGTAGTTTATAAGTCGATTTTTAACTATTTAATACTTAATGATTTAACATTACTGTTGTTTTAATATGGGTTTTGTCGTTTGTGATTTAAAAAAACAGGAATATAGCTACATTAAATATAACTCATCATTGATGTACTGATGAATCACATACGTATCGATGAAATTTATTTATACATACTGGTATCATAGAAATCAAATTAACTTTTGTATTTATTGATTTTTTAGATTTTCATTGGTTAAGAAACTGATTGGTCGCTTTTGTGTATATCTTTATGATTTGATTTTTGACAATATTATTCATTATACTGAATGAATCGTCCACTAAATATGAACCATATCATTTTATATCGTATTTACATGAAATAATTTACTTCTATATCATTCACAATATATATTTGTATAGCTATCTTTTTTCATTTTTACCCTAATTTGTACTGTTTTTTTGAGAAAAATAATTGTGTATTTCAAAGTTTCATATGATTTATTTCCACATATTATTATAATTATATAATTTTCATTAACTTGTATCTCTATTTATTAAGTTTTATTTTATTTAAAGTCCAAATTTTCTTTTACATTTTTTTTTCAAATTAAAATAGTTCTAATTCAAACATAAATTATGGCGCACACTATTTTTTATTAATAAATTGAGTAAAGCTAGTAAACCTAAAAAATAAGAATAATTGAATTGTATGACTATTTTCATAAAAAAAGGTTAAATTGGTTTATTTCATTAACTTAAAAGTCAACTATTTTTATTTGCTTTTTTTAATATGTTTCCATGGAATGGACATTTAGTTTTACAAATATTTCTTGAATTTAAATTTTTGTTCTGCCTTATTTTCTCGAAGAAAAAATATTGGAATACCAGATGGTTTAGGAACTCGTTGCAAATTATTTTTTGGCTTCAATATATGTAGTAATACATAATTATACCTAGATAAGCATTGATATCTTATTAGTTTAAAGAATGATAGTTATTTTCTAAAGAAAGAACTTGACTTTATAATATGTAAGTATTTATGGAATGAATAGGAATCAAAATACAATTGAATGAATAACGCACAAATATGAAGTTTTAAAGAGCCAAAGTCTTATAGGAGTTAGAGTTAATGTTATTAACTAAACTATATAGTTAGAAAATGGATAAATGCTTTTTGGCGTCTGACAGTTCTACAGCAGAGAACATTGAATTGTCCAGATAAACAAGCCAATGCGGAATGAGACTGTATAACGAATGTCAGGATCCGAACCAGCTTCCAGGAAAAGCTTTTCACTCCTTCGAGTGGAGGAAGACAGTTTTCATGAACATATGATGCGATGGCACCCTTTCTGGATTAGTTCGTGATGATTGTTTGAACGAATAATTCGCAGCAGTATTCCAAAATAGATGTGATGTGGACACAATAAATCTGAATAAGTTCCTTCTTAGATAGAAAACGTTTTTGAATGCGAAGGCAATTAATACGTTTCCATTAGAATACACTACGCTAAAGTAATTAAAACAGATATAAATTGAAATAATCGTTCAATAAAAGAATGCGCAATTGGTTTTAAAATTAAATGTATTAACTGTTTTTTTAAGAATTCTTTGAAAATAAAATTATCTATTCATTCCTTTGGAAATAAGAAGAGATGTATGATCTCCATGAATTTAGTTTTCACAAAAATCATTTTTAATTTTAAAATCTCATATAAATTTTTATGTTCTATAATCTCAAAAACTATCTATTTGTTACGTATAATCAACTAATAAAGACATATTAAAAACAATTAGGTTGGTATTATATGATTCGACTCGTTTTACTGAAAAAATATAATTTTGATATATTAAAATAATAATAAAATGGGCATGAATTTAATTTCAAGCTACCTCGGTAGTTTGCAATTAATAAAAATAAGTAATAATGAATTCCATGGATCAATCTTCAGTGAAATGCGGAATTTGAGACACAAGAATCATACCCACTAGTTATTATACTATGAAGTTGTCTTTTGGGAAAATTGCATTGGCCAAAAATCTCATTTTCTGGATTGTAAGGACGTTGTATCAATTTGTCACTTGCTCGCAGAAGTTTTGTGCTAGACCTTCGCATAACAAAATCTCTCTGGGGTAAAGTTATTGTCTTTAGTGATGATAAACGATTGGTAAATACTACTTTGCTCAAAAAACCGACCAGAGATTGGTCCATCATATTTGCAGCAATGGCAATTTGAGCTTCAGAAAACCCTACGACTCTAATTTGATAAAAGAAGCGTCCCCTTATCGTATATAGTTGCCTTTCATCCAAATTAATTTTTACCCCAATATTTCGTTCAATTGAAAATATTCTGCGATCTATAATCTTACTAATCGTAGCCAAATACTCGCCTTCGTCTGATTCACAAAATGTTTTTTTCGACAAGTAATACCCCTTCAAAGCTTTCCACAATAAACGGGTCTGACGAAAGGCTATCACGAATCCGCTAGTTTCTGGATCCTGCTTTTCCAAATAGAAATAATAAACCGCTTTTGTTTTGTTCTCTTCATCTGAATATCCTGTTTTAGATTCTTTGGAAAACATACATCGAGTTATTCCACGGAGAATATCATGATAATTGACTTCATTCGAATGAAAAATACGATGATTTGGTAAAAAATGGCCTTTATAAAATTGACTTGTATATGACAGCGCTGATGTATTTGAAAGATTTTGGTTACATTTTTCTAATGAAGATCTCTCTATAGTTTTACCAACTTCATTCTTGCTATCATTACCAGTTTGTAAGTAATTTGAATAACTGTGACGTTTTTTATTGTTACATTGATTAACAATGTCTAACTTTGAAGTAGCATTATCCTCGGATGACCCATTCAAAGAGTCTATCAGTCGCAAATTTCTGCCTTCCTCTAAAATTAATTTATTTTTGGTCCTCTCACACGAGCTGTTTTCTTGTAGAGGAAGGTTTTCCAGTAGTTTTCGAGACAATATAGCCTCCTTCGTTGATTTAGACCCTAGCCTTGATGGCAGATATTTGGTCCACGTTTTAATGGAATCTAAAATCTTCAAAACTATATCTGTCGAAGGTCGGGCATAATAAATCAGTATGACTGTAATACTTGTGGCAATATCTGAAATAATGTCTTCAAATATTTCTTTACAAAAATCTCCTGTCAGCTCAAAAGTTACCAATATGATCTGGTTAATCGTTTCTCTAATTAATTTTTGAGATTCCATTTGTAATATAAACTGCGAAATTTTATTGTATAATGTGTGTATTGATATTTTGGCATTAAAAAGTTCTTGTCTAGAACTTTTCCATTGTTGGGACTGCGTGTCACTGTAATCATCTGAGCAGTCGTCGGAGGAGCTTTGAAAGTTAGAATCCCCTGCGCAACGTGTTATTAATGAGGATTTCATTACCTTATCCTGATAACGAACGCTCTTTGAAGATCCTTTTAAGTTTATATTATCAGTTTGCTTGATTTCCATTTCATCGCCCATAACTTGGGATGAAATTACTGATTTACTTTCCAAATAACAGAGTGCCGAGTTAAATGTGCAATTAGGAGTATTTGTAACAATTGAATTATTTTTTTTGTTAACAAAATTGGAATCAAATGATACACTTCTTAAAGACTTGAAGCTTCCCGCTTCTTTTGCAGTATTGCCTAATGAAAATAGCGATCTATGAATTGTACGACCAATTTTACCTTTCTCCTGTTTTGGTAATATTCCACTTAAAGTAAATTTTTTGCAATTGGAATCATTGTCAAGATCAATCGTTTCTTGGTCCCAATTGCAATATGGTTTATTATTGCAGCTTTTTTCTAGTTTGTCCGTCAAAGAGCCAAAATATTTATAATTATTCATATTTTCATCTATGAATTAATAAATTTTAACTATAACTTTTTGACTGATAAAACTTTTATAATTATCAAATTCGAAATTAATCAATTGTTTTTAATAGAATTAAGATCAATAAACATTTTTAAATTATGTTTACCTTTCCATAGAATAATTGTATAATTCCACATAGTATATTTGTTGATTAATGTGCTAATATATTTTAATTTTCCAAACAACAATTTGAATACAGAGGGATAACTTAATAATTTTTTTTTTAATATTAAAAATTAACCCCCCACTAGTGTATTGATGCGCACAGTCACGTTTGAAGACGGTGGGGTTCGGAGAAGGTGCGTTTACACTCACAGCTTGTCACTGTAAGTGTACAACCAATTTGTATAATGAAAACAAATTAGAAAACCAATTTTTAAGTCACACTGTAGCATAGCATAGCCTTAATTAGCGAAGAAAGTCTACAGCTTCCCATTTCCTTTTTCAAATTTCAAGTTCCACATCGATAGTTTGTTTTACAATGTCCAAAAGTTCGTTGGTGCACTTCTGTTTATACAATACACTCGGAACAATTAGGTAAATCAATCTTGACGTTAGTTGGGACACCTTACTGTCGGACAACAACGAATCAAGAAAAGGTATGGCAAATATTTGACGATAATAAATTTCCGGAGTATCGGCTGGCTTATCAAATTCATTTGACGTTTAGCAATTCGTGGAATAGTTTCATCCACACTAATCTATCTGGCTAAACCACTAGCTTGTTCATATATTCTGCTTAACTCATGGTCAACATTTCTTCGCATATAGGTACAGAATGTCTTCTTACCCTGAAACCCATTTACTTTTCAGTTTCTGTGTTGTACCATGCAGAGGATGACGTAATTAACGATAAATAGATACAATGTTTTTTGTTTTTTTTTATGATTAATATTAAGTTTTCTTTTAAAATTTCTATATTATTTTTTAACGTTGTTATATAGTAATAAGTTTTATCAAAAAAAAGGTTTAACAAACAATACATAGGCGACTGATTTAAAAAAAGGGAGTCGTTCGACACAACACGCTAACAGCATAAATTACCATATTTTAAGAAAATAATATGTCTCGATACATCGTACCTCTTTGGTTTTGTATCGATTGTTGTTTCTTGTTATGCTAATGAGCCCTTTATATAAAGATTCAGTAAGACTTGCATGAATTCGTTTTGCTCAGCGTTATCCAATTATAAAAATGTTGTATATTTGAAAAGTTGTCTAAAGGAATAAAGTTTTAGCTAGGGAGATATTACCAGTCTCTAATAATATAAATAAATGCATATAATATACTATTTAATTATAATTAGTATATTAAACGTTTATCTAACTATTTATTAGTCAATTATATTTATAGACTTTTATAATACGTTAACATAAATTAACTTAATATAAAGTATAATATAGAGTGCAGTCTATATGTTGTTGAAACTTGTAGTTTTCAACTTATATGTATGAAGTTTCTCAATGAAAGTTAAATATTGAATTATATTTGAAAATTTAGTATAATTGATTCAAAGTATATTAAAAAGTAAAATAATGAAAAAAATATATTACCATCGAGAAATTAACAAAATGCTCAATACTTAATAAATTTTTTTATGTTATAGTGAAATATTGATTAAAAAATACATTGTGTTGAACTTTTTGTGTAAAATTTTTTGTTGGATATGCTTTAAAAAGTTGTATTTTTTAGTAGGTAGATGCATTTACAGGTTATGCAAAAGAAAAATAGATAGAGGTACCTAAAATTATGTACTAATCGTAAGACCTCTAAAAATTGGTGGAGAATTAATTAATCGATATTTATGGGACTTATAAACTTAAAAGTATAGTCGTTAGTAATTACTGATTCGAAAAAAATAAATATTCCAAAGATACCTATATTGTTTTTAAAATATTTTATTTGGTTAAAAGTGTTTATTCTTTGTACAATTATTAATTTGGATCTTGTTATTTCAATAATTACAACTTGTATCGCAAATTTATCAAAACAATTTGAATAAAAATGTTCATAACAAAAATTAAAATGTATAATTAATTACTACTTTTTATAAGTGTAAGTAGTAAGAAATGTTTTTGTTAAAATGTGCATTTATCTAAATATATATCTTTTTTACATTAACATTTCAAAAATTTTATTCATATATTCATATATTAAAATACGTGGATTATAATTAATTAATACGAAATAGTCAGAGCATTTTCATTTTACATAAGATATTTACAACTCCTGTTAATTTGATAATTCATTTTTGGTTCGTCCCGAATTAACTAAAGTAAACCAAAATATAAAAAAAAATTAAAAGTGGTACTATCATGACACATAAAAAACAATATTGATATATATATAATTATTGAACATAAAATCTCAAAAAACTATTTTAATAAGGTCATAATTTACACCCAGATTTTATGAAAAATATTTAAAGCTGTTAAACATTTACAACTATGGTTTTAAACTAAATTGTTAAACATTAGTTGAGCTCTATTCCAAATTTGATCAATTTTGGTTAGATTTTGCAATAGACAAAGCCAATTATGATGCAAAACATATTCTTGGTTTTACATATAAACAGATGGGACAAACGTGGAAATTATGAAAGTATTCAATGTCTTGGAAGTGGATGCTATTGCGCTGCTCCAAATGGGGGAAACTCGGTTATGAGAGAGCAATTAACGATGAAAACGGAGAAAATAAATCCTGTCGTAAGTTTGGCTTTAAAAAATATTCATACTTTTAAATATTTTTACTGAATAAAACTTTTTTGAAGCAATTAATTTGAAGTTGATTAATACATATTTTGAGTAAAATTACTTAAGTTATAATTATTAAGGTTTTAATACATTGTTTTTCATTCACATATATCATTTTATAGAATATATTTTTATCAAATTACACATACTCTATAATATATCAATATAACCGTTTTGTATTTCTTCAGAATGTGCTATAGACTAAACCGAATATAAAAAATATGGAAAACTGGGGAAAGTTTTTAGTTGTGACAAATATGGCAGCTATAAAAGTGTTGAGTGTGTGGTGGATCTGTGTGTTATTGTGTAACATAAAACGGAAAAAATATTATGAAACACCACACGCTGAAAACCATGTTTTCTCATTAGATATATAAATTTACTTTTTTCTCATTTTTTGATTTTGACATGTGTAACTGTTGCTGGATGTGAATTAAAACATAAGCTCTAAAAATTAATTTTCAAAACGGAAGAAAATGTAAAATCCTCTTATAATGTCGCTGAAATTCTTTTTACAATTAATGTAATGCCAAGTGTATCACGTACGGTCGGTAATAGCAAAATGTGTGTCTTATTAAATCATAGAAAATATTGATTATTTTAATGGAGTTGATAAATTAAGTTAAGTTTTCAAGAGTCTCATACTAACTTATCATGATATAAATTAACCAAGAAAACAAAGTATGTAGAAATATTACTTTATTTAAAAAAAAACAAGAATAAATTTTGAGAAAACAAGGTTCACAATAATCACCCATTTTAGTAGTATAGAATTTATATTGACATAAGAGTGAGTGAGTATATTGCGAACAATATATTCATACAAATCACAGCAACCTAATCTTGTTAGTGAAACCAAAATATACATAAAGCATAGAAGCAAGCTATCAATCAATTAA
>JAUZNC010043135.1:0-17091 GCA_034780395.1 Vannuccia rotundouncinata | reverse complement strand
TCTATTCTATTCTATTCTATTCTATTCTATTCTATTCTATTCTATTCTATTCTATTCTATTCTATTCTATATTCTAAAGCCACCTGAGAATCAACAATCCTACATTTCATTCTGCAATACAGCAAATATGGCGGAACGTCACATATCTCGCGAACATAGTCGTCTTGTAAGGAGATTAATGTTTTTTATTTATTTATTTTTATTTATACATTAATTATATTCTTTAGAGACCAAAATCGGAATATTCCAGTAAAATAGAGGTTGAAAATTTTAGAAACAGAATCAAAAGTTCAAATTTGTCCGATACAATTAACGTGAGTATTTTTTAACAAATCTTTTTCAGTAGTTTCATAACCGCTTTGTCATATTTTATCAATTCATTATCCAAAAATATGATTCTTACAGAAACAAGTCAATCCACATTCCGCTAAAATCACAAGACCACAGAGACGACCAGTAACCAGAAGAGTGCCAACTTCTGTTTCCAAAAAGGACAACCATAAAGTTAAACAACCAACTGAAGATATACTACCCATTCTCTCAAACTGGTCGGATGTAGACCCCTTTGTTAAGGAACAAGGTAAATATAAATTACATTCTAATACTTTAATATAAGCGTTTCTTAATATCAGATTTTTGAAGAATTTTGACGATATTAACACGTGACCCAATTGTTTTACTTTTAGAACTGATTGAAGCCCAATTAAAAGCAGAATACGAGATTAAACTAAAAGCAGGTAATATTATTTGATCAATTAAAATTTCTCTTTTTCATAATGCTGTTTGGTTCTTTTATGTAAGATATAATATTTAATAATAATCTTTTAGAAAGTGCGCGGAAACGGAAGGAAGAAGAAGAGTTGCAAACTTTAAAAGAATATAATGACAGTAAGAAAATGAATAATAGTGTAAATACAAAAGGATGTTAACAGTCTCGCAAAAATACATATAATAGGAACTAGACAATTTCATTATCATATTGCAAGAAGATTGCAATAGTGTTATATGTGTAGAGTTTAACAACAGTCGTAGGATTTAATAATCTTAATAAATGTAATTTGTTGTCGAAAATGGAGTAGCTTATATTGATTTTTTTGTAATTATTCCATATTTATTATCCTAATATTTACATATATCAAGGTTTTTTTTGTATCGATCGTATTATTTTGTAATAATCAGAAATAATTTGTAATAATTATTATAATCAGAAATTACGTCAAGTTGCAATATAACTATAGTACTATATTTTACATGACATATTATAGCACATGATCACTTGAAAAATATCTTTAGATCTGCAAAAATCACTTGATAAGGCCAAGTTAGAAGAAGAAGAGAAGGTTCAGCCTACTGAACAAGCGGAAGAAGAGTCTGTGGTCGACAAAAGAGGTAACTAAACAAGTATATAAGCAATAATTGTTTATCATATACTGTACTAAATTGTATACAACAAACTATAAAAAATGAGAAATTTCTAAAAAATAAGTATTAAAGAAAAGTTGGTTTTGTCTGAAATTAAAGTTTTTGTATTTTATTTTTACTTCTTTGAAGTACAATTTCAATCAATTTGAGTGTAGTTGTGTATAGTTTCCTAGGTGTGAATAATTAATGTACATTGTACACAATATTTTAGCTACTGACGAGGAAGAAAAAAACAAACTTGAAGAAAATTGCAAAACCGATACGGATACAACAGGTAAAATAATTAATCAATAAATTTATAAACAATCGATTTTTTCTATTTAGATCATAACCGTTGAAAATTAATTTCACAAATAAGCATGACTAAGAAATGAAATTATATTATTTATAAAGTTGATTAATATAATTAATATAATTAAAATAGTTAAATTCTATTATAATACCTATATAAATATAATTACAATTTATTTAAATTCAAATAATTAATATTAAAACATTCTTATGCAAATAATATTCCTGACCAAATATTCTCGTTACTAGGGAGAGGATTATATCTAATTGTTAATTTTAGCCACAAATGAGAACAATGAAGATAAACAAAAATTAACCAGGATGACAACGGGTGAGAATTTCGATTATTTGTATTTTTTTATAAACTAAAATTTAAGTTATATATTTGTAATTATTAATAGTTATAATGTATAACATATACATATTAGTTTTTGTTGTTTTAAAAAATTATTTATTAGACCATAAAAATCTAACTGCTTCCGATTTATTCAACAGCTGAAATCCTAGTTCGCAAAGAAGCCACTTCGAAGTTGTTGGATGATATCAAAGATGTTTCTGAATCCTACGTTCCTGGTATTGCATTGTTTTATTTGAATTTATCTGTAACTATTATTTTTATAAATCCTGAGCTTATTTCAAGTACATGATTTAAGTGTTCGATATTATAGTTTAAATTTTATCTTAAAAAAATTATTTACAGTGACTTTGGATGAATCACCACAAGGATCAATAGTTCAAAGTGAAAATGAAAATGAAGATAATGATCAATTGGAAAACGGTAAATGTATTACGAAAACATGTTAAGTTTAATAATAATAATATTAATGAAGTTTACATATTAACATGAAATGCCTTATTTTTGTTTTTTTACAATCTATACTTAAATTAAAATACATCGAGTATAATTGACAGAGAATTTTCCATAACAAGTAATGATGTCATCATTTGTCGAAAATATCGTAAAATTTGGAGAGTTTATCAAAAAAATATTTTTATTTCAGCTTTATGCTTTTAATAAAGCTATCTTTTTTAAATAAATAGTTATCCAAAATTAATTATATTATTGTGCAATACAAAACACATTTTGAAATATAGCTGAAATAATAATTATATATTCAATAAAAAATTATTATACCTAAATATTTTGTTTATTTTTATAAAAACCAAATAATTGATAAATTAAGATTTAGTTTAGATTAATTATTCCAATGAGAGTTTATGACGTCAACGATAATGAAGTAATAAATATGTTAATTATATTGATCATAATTGTTAATTGCATTAAATGTTGATATTATTTAAGAGGACAGTAGACAGTTGGTTAATATATATTGAGAGTTTAATTTAAGTTTATGAATAATATAGGTGGTTAATTAAAGGTTCATAAAATATGTATATTTTCTTAGTATTTCGAAGTCTTAATTAAAATAATAAGACATATTTTACTTTTCAATTATATTTTTTGATATTTTCAAATCCTCCAGAACAGGAAGTACCAGACTGTGAATTTATATCCCAAACTATCTCAAGTGAATTAAATGATGATCCCAATTTTTTACAAGCTTCTGAAACGGTAACATAACTGAAATTCTTTTCCAAATTTATGTGAAAATTATTAAAGATGATGAAAAAATAATAAAGTATTGAATGATATTTCCCCATTGTTTTGTTTTTCTCGATATCTGTTTTTTTAAATCTGTTTTGTGTAAAAATAAATGTATTATTAATTCTATTAATTGTAGTTGAATAATGTTAATTAAATAATCACAATTATGATAAATTAAATTAAAGTTAAAGATTATAATAAAGCACAACTAAGAAACATTTTCAGTTTTGTTTTAAAGTATTAGATCAGATAAGAAAGGAAAAATTGTTATCACTGTTTAAAATTGTTCAAAAAATTTGGGTTTTAAATGATCTTAATGTATTTGTGTATTATAATACATTTAACTGCTTTTAATTCTTTAACTTATACACAGAAAGAATTAACTTTAACAATTCGGTATTTTTTTAAAAGAGATTACTTTACCACTCTTATTTACTGTAATTTCTTTTGTGTTTCTGACAGCCAAAGAGTAAAAATGTTCCTCATGTGATGATGAAAAAGGTTCGTACTCAGAATGTTCGTTTTGAAAAAAAACCATCGAGGAAAAAAATCAGTGTTGTAGAGACTCTCAAGCCGGCAATCATTTCAGAGCCGATGCCAACACCTAAATTAAAAGTTCCTCTAAGTAAGAAAAATATATTTGAAATTTTAACATTCATATTTATATATATTAACGATGTGAAAATAGTTTAAACTGATAAAAACTTATTGAAAAGAAATATTAAAAGATTACTTATTATTAAAATATATAAAGATAAAAAAAAACTCTCTGCACAAAAATATATATTGTGAGTGTTTTTATTTAACTTTAATTGTATTTTTCCCTTTATATTTATATTATGTGCCTGTCTGACATACTTCGCCCGCTATATTAAAAATTTATTATAGTTAAAATGTGACCGGGTAAAAATGCCCGCAAAATGCAGTAAAAAATAGCAACATAGCAAATCTAGTCAAATATTTCTTCAATGACGCATCTATCATAATTTAAATGTATTTGTAATATTTATATTTAAATAAGAAATCTATAATAACTATTAATGCGAATAATAAATTCATCAAAATGTAAGAATTTAAAAAAATAATTGATTGTAGATTAATATATGTAAAGGATAAATATTATTAACCATGACTGAAGTTGCAATCAAAAAGAAACTAAATGTCATTCGTACCTAATTTTAAAACTTTAATACTACAAATATAAGTTGGTTTAGAATGCATGATTATTTGAAAATTATCTTTTTAGAACCCATTAAACCCAAAAGACCACCACCACCAGTGGTTATTCCAGAACTTCCCACATTGCCCAAACCAGCACCCTCTTCTCTCCTCAAACCCACCGTCAACTTCGCTATCGCACCCATGTATCAGTCCGGGGAGCACTTCAAACCCCGGCGACGCCGGCCTCCTCAAGATCGATCCTATGAGTTGGAGTTGGAAAGGGCTCGAATGGCTGAGCGGATGAAGGCGAAGGCCAAAATGATCCTAGAAAAAGCTACCGCAAAAAAGGCTTTTTCAAATCAGCTTCAACGGAAACCTAGCTTTGAAGATTGTAAGATTTTCAATTGATATAACTACACAGATTTATACTATTAAAATTTTGCTAGTCAAATGAATTATGAGGAACTTATATAGTATACGAGCAATATTTGTATTTACATATAAGTAAGTTGCACATATTTTTATTTTGAATACATTTTTGAATATTTTTGATGTTACGACCATTGCATATTTTCTTTGGTTAATGGAATAATTTATTTTAAATTTGAAAACTTATTTGCAAAATTTTTATATTATTATTATATTTAATGATCTCGTGATGTTGTTTATATTAAAATGTTTACCTCGAATTATATACAGTTTAAATGCGCATTTTGTGTATACTATAAATAATGTTCTAATATGGTTTACTTTCAGGTGAATTTTTAGCCAAATACTGTATAATATCGAAACAAGATGCTGAAATGTACAAATCAATGTTTGACTCTGTAGGTATATTACGGATAAAGTAATTTTTTACTTTAGGTAGATATATTGACAATAATTATAATATTCTAATAAAATGTTAATAATAATATCGAATAACATTTTGAACATATGTTATCTATAAACTGTAGGACCCCCCACACAGTTTTTTGGAGGAAATTCTATCCTAACGATTCTATCTAATGTTAGATTATCAAAAATTAGTTATTAATATATATTTACGAATTTATTTTAGAAATAAATAAGATTAAAAGTATATTTAACTTAAATAATGAAATATTAAACCAAAAATACAATGAAACAATATAACATTTATATATATATATATATTATAAAATATTAATATGTGTTACTTGTTAAGTTGAATAAAGTATAGATTATTAAATATTAAAGGATATTCTTTATAAACAGTTAATCTGATAATATTGAGATCACGTTTTAAAGGTCTCAAGCTATTTTCAATAACAATAACAAAAAATTTCCTGTTTTTTTGTCTCAATCGATTTAATGAAGGTGATGTTTCCTATATCAGCCGATAAATAGATAATATAACAATAAGTTGAAGGCTCTATTCGTTTAAAAAAGAAACTAATTAAAGCTGAATCAACAATCTATATTTTTATTAAATACAGAATACTGAACTGCAAATCCGGTATTTTATCAATTTAATAATCAAAGCAATTATTAACCATATATTTTCCATACATTCTACTCTCGTTCTCCACTCTGGCTTGTAGGTCTGTCCAAAAGAGCGATATTGGTTAACGAAACAGGAAGCCATTTCAGAAATACGCCATTTAAATCCTTCCCTGAAAACTACGGAGGAGATTTATTTGGATCGTGTGAGGAGTTATTTTATATTTAATTATAACTAACTATATGGATTCTAAATGAAAGTTAAAGCTACTAAGAAACGATTTACGTTGTTGTTGATATTATTTTTTAAATACAACAAATTTACTGCCTGCTTCTAACGTTTATATTAAATTCAAATTATTTCAAATTAAAATGAATAAAGATTAAGAGCCTATAACTCTTTTATTAAAGAAGAACATCGGAAACAATTTTAGCGTTTAGGTTAAAGAAATCGATATTTTAAAGATCGATTATAATATTTAACGTAATAAACAGATAATATAGAAAACAAGCGTGCATTTTTCAAAAAATATATATCTATAAAGTATTAAGCGATATTTTTGTGATTTAAGTCACGTGACTGTTCTTAGGTAAAGAATGTGGTTATACGTACGAAGCGATAGTTCTTTAATAAAGGAATAGGCTCAAAAATTAATAAAGAAAATAATTGATCATTACAAAAACGGAAATCAAAAGAATCTTACAACAAATGAAAAATTGAATTTTCCTATTTAATATTTAGTCCATTATATTATTGTTCCTTTTCTATAGATAATGGAATTGTGTGGATATCACATGAATCAAGGCGCAGATTATAAACTTTTTTCTTTGTTGTTGGCATTTTCAAAGAGGATCACAGCTCTTGAGTATGTATTTGAGAACATATCAAAAATATTATATTTATTATTATAATAGGCATATAGAAACACTGTAATAATGTTATAAATAAATTTAGAAATAATAGTGTTACAAACATTATATTTTAGTAATTTATTAAATATAAGTTGATTTATTTAAAATGTTATTAGTTTAGAACGTATTTTGAATTGATTCTCTCAATTAAACACATTATATAGTGCGCCCTTATAATGACTTTCTACATGGTATTGTAAATTCTTGTATTCAGTTTATTATGGGGATGGTTTTAATAATAATATAGTATTTAAAAAGTCACTTTTGAAATATTTACTTTTTCATAAATTGCAATCAATATTTTAATAAAATAAATTAAATT
This sequence comes from Vannuccia rotundouncinata, assembly GCA_034780395.1. Taxonomy (NCBI): domain Eukaryota; kingdom Metazoa; phylum Platyhelminthes; order Proseriata; family Coelogynoporidae; genus Vannuccia; species Vannuccia rotundouncinata. The sequence continues at coordinate 9,916 of JAUZNC010043135.1, read as the reverse complement.
ATTGATTTTTAGTGATTGGATGCGAATGATTATTGATCAAGTCGACTTTAAAACATTGGAAATGAGAACTTCCGTATGCCGAGTAAGAAATCATTTATTTATAAAAAAAATAATTTTTATTGTTTAGACAAGCACATCTTCTTTATTGATTTAGACTTTATGGGAGGTAAATGTGGATCATGAAACAAATACAATTCCTCTGGATCAATTGTGCATAGAGCTTCAGGCTGGAGGAGTTTCTGAAGCTCACGTTCAAGAAGTGAGGGAGAAAATAGGTTGGATGCGCAGTCTTGATTTGCTCGACTTTTTGAGTTATATTCCACTTTTTATCTTATTACATAGTTGTATTCTGGTTAATCCGCTAGATGATGATCGGAATTTGTGATCATAAATCAATAGAAATACTTATATGTAAAAACTGCCAAAAATTTATTTATAATAAAATTTATTCATAAATTGATTTCTTGAATATTTATTATTTTCATGTACATACTTTGAAGATATTTGATTATCTTGAAACTTTATTACAAAACGCTATTTTAAATATTTTTTAACCTACTTGTGTTATTTTTTATTGATTATGACTACCTAATAATTAAAATTTGATATTTCAATTTGGATTATATACATGTAGCAATAAACTTTATTGTGTAAATAAAACTTTATTTAGATTTTTTTAAATTTGCTCATTATTTATTTTAAAATTTTTATTTTGATACGATAATTTTATATTGTTTAATCCGTTGTACAACTCTTTTTTATCTACTGATTAATTTTTGCAGACCGTAATTATTGAATGATCAAATGTTAAAGATAAGATTGTCTATTGGTACCCTTTTGAATTAGTCTATGTCGGTTATTGAGAATATTACTAAATTTTTAATTTAATTAACACTAAATTTAATTTAAATTTATTTTAGTTAACTCGTAAAATAGTTCTTCAAGTTTTCTTTAAGTAATACACATAGGTACATGTTATAGTATCTTATCTTAAGGATTGAAGTGCCGAAACCGAACAGTCTTGCTCCTAAATCCTGATATATATATATATATATAGTGAATAATAATTGATTTCAAAATTGTGTACATATGTAGTAATTTTGTTTCACATTTTGACAAGTTCGCAGAAAATATAATAGGGGAATTTTTTTAATATTCTGTTTCATGCAGCAGTATTTTTTACTAGTTCGGATTTTGATATTTAATAATTAAGTATAGAATTAATTTTATTTATATACCTACTATTGAAATATAAATAGAAAGATAATGAGTTTTGAAAGAGATATAAACGAATTAAATTTCATCTTAGCGCGGAACAGCAGAAACTATAGGTGTATATCCCTGACTTTTACAGAGATAGTTATAACAAATTTCAGAACAAATGTAACGGGTGTCGTCAAATTATTATACAAATATATCGTTTAGACGTTTCATAACAGTTCATAAGCATATTTTATATAAAATAATGAGAGCAAATTACTTTCTCTTCTGTTGAACACTCAGATTTACTTTCAATATAAATTAATCATAATAATATGCTGTATCACAACTAAGCGTTTGTCATTTTTTAATTAGCGCATATTAATTTAACTTATTAATTAGCGGATATCAATTTAGCACTGGAAATCTAAATATTTCAATTAGAAATCGATCATTTATTAATTTTGTAATTTGCGAAGTCGCAGCAGATTATTTAGGTATAGAGTGTGTTAAAGATATACTTTATTTCTTAACTGAAAGTCTAAGACGAAACAACATGAATGCTGAAGAAATATTTGATTTTTAAACATAGTTTGGCAAAATAATTCCATTTCTAAACCTAGAATTCGTACAATTTGTCAAGAATTTCGTGATGGAGAAAGAATTAGTTTTGAGAGAAAAAAAGGTAAGGTAGCGGTAAACCAAGGAGTCAATCGAGAACGGGAAATGTTGAAGCAGTACAACAATTGATTGAAGGAAATCCGTGTTTAACACTTTGAGATATTGCTTCCCAGTTGGAAATATCTCATACTATATTGCAGCGAATTTTGAGCGATGAGCTCAAGAAAATTTGGCCGCTAGTGAAACACAATATCGCCAGACTGCTATATACATATAATCAAGAATTTTTTATATTTCTTTTCAAAATACATTTAATTATAAATAGAACAATACAGTTTTTTACTCAATTCAGGTTCTTAAAAGATTTGGCATTAAAACAATTATAAATAATTGGTTCTTGATACATAAATATATTTATCAATCCATTATATGTCATTGGATAGCAACTTGATCACTTTTTCCTTGGAAGCTTCCAGTTCTGCCAACCTTTCTACATTTACTTTCGCTCTTGTCGCTTCTTGTCATGTGCTGTTGTAGATTTCCGGGCTTCTTCCAGTGCAGAATGATATTTTAAATAAAATTTGTAGATACCATTCTTTAAAAAACTATAACAATTAAGTGACAAAATATACAGAGTGTCTGCGGATATTCCAGCTTTAAATTTCAGATTACAGCCTGAATATAGAATGTGACAATACTAATTTAATATAAATTGAGATGGAAAATGCAAAACTTTTTGAAGGTAAAAATGATTTTTTATTTTTTTCTAAAATATGTTTGGCCTATAACTTTTTGATGAATATGAAAGTTGCTTAAAATCCTTAGCTCTATCGAATAGAATAATGTTTTTTAAATAAAATAAAGCCTGATACGTTTCATGTTAGTTAGAAGATTTATAATGATTGTAAAATATTGTAATTCTAATACAATGTGTTAGAATCACTAGCGCATCTTTGGCGGTTGGGAAGTGCGGTTATTTGCCCTAAAAATCTCATATTCACGTGACATGCCAAAAACACCCACAAAAGTGTTCGAAAAACATTAGAACACGATTTTATATAAAAATAAGTCTCAATAAGTCTCTATAAGTCTCTATATAATTGATATAGAAATATAATAATATAATAATAGAAATCTTCCAATGATGAGACGAAGTTTCCAACTAATAAAAGATATATACCCTCTAATAGTATCGCCTTCCAGCCTCACCAAAAGTCATTATTGTCTGAAACTATTTTTTGCCTTTCAGAAGCGAACGAAGCTGAGGTCTTCAAAAAATGTTTACATAAAATGTTCGCATTAGAAACACGAATAACTGACAGGAAAAAAAGTCCTATAAAAAATTAAATAAAAAAACATCAACTTATCTTAGATATATTTTAACTTATATATTTATATAACTTATATATAACTTATATATTTCAACTTATCTTAGACCTTACGATCTCAATAAAGGTTTAAATGAAAATTACTTACTAAAAGAGTTTCGCTTTTGAAATACGATGTCTGGAACTTTAGAACTGTGCAATCGGCCTTATACTTTTCGAATAAAACACGCTTGAAAGTAAAAAGCGTCCTTTTACTGTAATTTTATCGATTTTTCTCTGAACGGTACAGGAAAGCTCCAACTGAGATTAAATGTTGGCTGTGGAATCATAATTCGATTCTGCAAACGATAGTATAGGTAATTTTTCATATTGAAAAAATAGCGCTTTTCAGTTTTGCTTAATCCTAACTCACTTAAATCACGATAGCACGCTAAACATGGGTGCAAACATTGATTTTTAAAATAACATAATCCACCGAAAACTCAAATTTTTTAACCTACGCCTATAGTTTTATATAACCTAGGCGCCCCTTATTTACACCCTAACTCTGAAAAAATGTTTAGCCCCCATTCAATATTTTTCTTCGATTTTTTCTGGATCTTATTATGATGCTACAAAATGATAATCCTAAAATTTTTGAGTCAATCGGAACACCCAACAAATTGAGAGCCATCGAATTGTTTGCAAAAGCATCTTAAAAGTGTTTAAGTTCAAAATTTCAAAAGTTCACGAAGGTTCAAATTTGAAATCCGTGAATGGATTGACCGATTCCACCCATTTCACCCCTAGAAACAGTTATAGTAATTTAGTATGTAATACTTAGCTGTTTTTTATCTGTAGATATCTAGAGAACATCATAAGCATACTTTAATTAGCTGCTATGGTTTGGGGGCGGAAAACGCTGTAATTTTTTTGAAAAACATATGGTAACTATTTTTTATACATATAATTTCCCTTAACCTCAAAAGAGACTGTATATATCCGTATTTTAGCTTCTCTAAAAATCAAAATTAAAAAAGTAGGGGGTTGGCATGGAATATTTTTTTGGAAGGTCCGACGACCTTTTTACATCTTTTGTATAAATTTCCCAACACTGTACTCAAGTAGATCTACGTGTAGTTTTTGTTCTATGTTAATTATGGACCAAAATTGATAACCAGCAATCACATTTTTATGCTTTATTTTTAAAAATTTTCCTGACTTTTCATGTTTTTTTATACCATATCAAATTTCCCACTTTACCAGGTTTTCCAGTCCATTTCAAAACTCACTGACTTTCCTATAGGTATTCCAGAAGTGTAAAAACCTTGTGAATTTAATGCTGTTTGTTTTATCAAAATCTCTTAAAAAATTCTATGATATAATTCTAAAAAATAATTTAATTTATAAATTATTTATACTATATAGATTCAAAGTTTATTTCACTTTTGTATAATACTAATTGTAAAATTTTTAAAATGTTATATGACAAATTATTATATTATTTGTTTTTGTAAGGTGCACAGAATATTTTAAAATTTATTGATGAAATAATTGAATTAAGGGATATTTAACTTAGAATAAAATTTCTAATAACAAGTAAAACAAAAACAAAAATATTAATTATTCTGATTAATTGCATTTAAATTAATAAAACAATAAAATATAATTAAAAAAATTAAATGAAAAATTAATAAAATCTTTTAATATTAAAATAACTTAATTTTTCGTGCAATTAATTATCCCTTACGTTTTGGAATTTTGTTGTGAAGATGTCACAATTTTGCATTCATATTTATTATTTTATACTAAACAGTTAATAAAAATGTAATATAATTTTGTAATTTAGTTATATAGATATTCAGTAAAATTTTGAAAAAGGGATTATATTAAAGTATTTTTATCTTTAAAGTATAATTAAATTCATATTATTTTAATATATTATATAAAAAACGAAGTGGCTATGACCCTGGGTGACCCAGGTCTATAAATTAGTAAAGGCTATTTATTAACCTGAGTGAATAACACTGGAAATTATATTATTCCGAACAACATTTTTTTTTAATATTGTTAAACAATTGTGAATTAAGTTTTTGTATGTAGTCAGTCAATATTTAACATTGAACAAATAATTTGTATTATTTCAAAAAATCTAAATTTAACAATTAAAAAAAGGTGTGATTAGTTTTAAATTGAATTATTAGGTTTTAAAAAATCAGAAATTATTATTTTTATTTGGAAACAATTATGAACATTGTCAACCAGTTAGGAATTATCATTTTTCATTAGATTCCTATTAACTGGTGAAACTTAATAATGTGACCAGTTTAGAGAATTGATTTTTTAGATTCCTATTATATGGCATTTAACCAGCAAATCTTTTTTGCCATTTATTACTCATGATCCAATTTATAAATAAATCATGATCATTGGGAAATAGTCACACGTATATTTGTATGTGGTAAATATGGTAAATATATTCCTATATATAGGATATATTTACCAGGAATATATAGGAATATATTTACCACATTTATTAAAAAATATACAAACAAAATTTGTCAAAATATTAATATTTTTAAAATTATATTTTAATTAATGATATTATTATCTGATGAATTAATATGGAATCAAAGAAGCTGGTGATATTATTTTTTAGGGTCATGCAACTTTATGGACTGGTAGATTATATGCTTACCAAGTGTTTTTCATAAAAGAGGTTGGCCCTAAGAAATCCCCTCAACAGTAATTGGGCTGCCCAAGATAAGTCCAATATTTGTCACTACTTTATAGCCCTAAAAAAAACAATGGAAAAAATATGTAAATTATAATATTGCATTATTTCTAATATGTATTTAATATCTACAAAGGGGGCCAGAAGAGCCAATGATTGAAATTAATAAGTAATTTATTATGTAATATTTATTGATTCATATACACAATTTGTTAAAATGGATTAGAATATTAAAAAAAGTTAAAATTAAAGTGCAAGCTCAGGATAATATGCAAATTTGCAACATTTAAATATGGTAGCATATATTTTAATATTGAAGATTAAAAATAAATTAATAAATGATATGATATGATATAAATTTAGCTATTTTAATATTAATATAATTTATGTAAAAAGTTATTTAACATTATAATTGGATTTTTTAAAAATAAAATGGCAGTTAATTTAAATTGCTGCTAATTTTTTTTCCAAAATTTCTTATTTCTATTTTTTCTGTGCAGCTGTGTGACTTTTTTGGAAGTAAATTTTAGGTGGATTTATTTTAATACATTTTTTAATACTTAAAAGCACAAATATTTAATGTTAAAGATTTATCTAGAATGCAAAAAAAACTGACAGAAATAAAACTTGAGGGTGATGCACAATCTTGTTATAAATAGCAAGAGTAAAGAAGTTGTTCAGGAACTATAATTCAGGAATGAATTTTCTTTAAATTTTGTTCATAACAATTTACATCTTTTGAATTATAAAGAAATAAGGTCTGATAAAATGGCTTGCAGACATAGGTGCCCAAAACATAACTTTTGATTGATAATGATGCACTTGCTCCCATAAATGTTTTATTCTTATTTGATCAAAATGTGAAGTTGTGGGATTTTTATGTGAAATACATGACACACTCAACTAAAAAAATTACTTTTTCTTAACTATCATTGTTGTATTTTCTTACAATAAAATTACAGCAATGCACTCAATTCTCATAATGTACAAGATGTTTGAATATTACTTTAACTGAATCAGCTAACTATTACTACACATCAGTTTAGTTAAATCATAATAATTATACTTTAAAAAACCCATAGAAATAAATAATGTTTTAATACCTCAATCAATACAATAAATATGATAAAATAAATGACTTATTATTTTGAACTGTAGGGACTTCTGGGCAATGCTGTATTTATTAAGTAATTTTTTCTCAGTTACTTCTTAAACACTTTTCAGATTATTGCTTTTATATGCTTCCAGACATTTAGCAAACATGTCCATAAATAACTATACATTTATTTTCATAACTGTTTTAATACTTCTCTTTTTTTGAATAATTCGATAATTAAAATGTCTTTATCAAAGGTATCTATCTATATTTAATCAGAGTTGTCTTATCTTCAGTGGTCTTACATTGTTTTACTAATCTAATGACTGTCCAAGAAGTTCTATGTGGAAGTAGAAAACTTGGAATCAAAGATCTAACATAAAAAATCAACCTTGACCAATTTGTCATAATTTAAAACATATTTGTACTATTTTCAAGGGACTTAATATGTGGACCAATAGATGATGCTTTATCATAGAATATTTGAATGATGTTGAAAGAGGACCATGGAAGTACACTGTATGCTTTGACTCTTATGAGGTGGTTCAATCTATTAACTGTGATCTCTGCCATGGTTAAAGTAACTACTATTGTCAAGGTCTCATCAAAACATCTCAATGTAATAGATGGATTACAAAATAGAGGGAATGAAGGCTGCTGGTATCATGTAATCAACATTCATAAACTCATAAGAAATTTGACAATAATTTTGTACATTAACCTTTTAATGATGGTATTAGTGGGCAGAAAAGTTGGCTATCTAAAATTTAAATTATGTTTTTTAGCATCCTTATTTATCCTTATTGTGTTCTTATTGGATAACTATTTTTAAGTCTTTATAATAGTGTCTATTATGGTTGACATATTCAATTAGCCACCTACATGGATTTATTTATATCTACTCCTTTGACCTTTTATTTAACCAACTTGTATATAAGTGAATAATTTGCTTGTTTTTGTTTTGTGAGGTTATATATTTACTGTAATTCATAGGATATTCTTAAAAATTAGTATACATACCTAACTAAAATATTTTTAGGTGATCATTATATTTAATAAAATATGTGTGCATACCTAATAAACAATAATATTATTATTATTTTATGAAAAATAAAATTGAAATAATACAAAGTTAGGATAAAAAACTCAGATCTAGCATGATCATTTAATACAATTAAGATATCAGATCTATATGTTTATTATTTTGAGACAAATTCATTCAAGATTGATAAATGAATATATTTAACCAAACCAATCTATTTATAAGAAAACAAAATTGCCTCTAGTTTAGATGTGAATGCTGTATAAATAAGGATAAATACTGAATAGATTAGCATAAATGCTGTATAATTCATACATCATATTTTTGCTGATATATGTTTATTCTCTTTCTAAAAAAATGAGTGAAGGTAATATAGGTATTAGCGTACATCCTTAAATCATACATACTTGTAGACAAAAACATGTTTGTAGACATACATCCTTAAATTGTAGACAAAAACCACACAATTATGTATATTGCACACAATCATAGCCTCTCAGTGCATAACTTGATGCTATGACAAAGTTAGGTTTGTTGTAATATATTTCACTATATAATCTGACATCACTTTTATAATATATTTGCATTACACAATTCAATTTATAGAATCAGTGTGCAGATCTTATATCATAAACAGATGTATGCACCAGAAATCAATCGACAGACAACCCAAATTGTACATATAACATAGGCTATCTTTACAAATGACTGTATGCTGAAAAGCTCTGTTGAACAGATATAAACACTGATCAAAGAATCTGATGAAAAAGAAGATAGTGATGGCAATTAAGAAAATTAAAAGAAGAAAAACTTGACAAAATTTGACAATAATGTACAATTTGATGATATAACTATAATTATAGTACAATTATAGGTATAATAATAAAAAAGATAACAAAGTAATTTACAATAATATAACCAAATAAATTATATACAGCACTATAATTATATATGTAATTATAGGATTGTGACATAAAAGTAGAACAATCAAGAACAATGATCAGCAAAACATATAAACAGAAATTGTGAATAAGCAGCTTCTCCATAAGAACAAAGCTACAAATTCTAATTAGCCAATCAAAATATAATAAAGTTCATTGCTTTTTCTGTCTTGACAAATAGAATTTCAGTGTCCATTGGCCAGTAGTATTTAAGCTAATACAAAAAACATTTGTCTAGTGGCCTAGTTAAATTATTTTATATGCATTTCAGTTAGATCTATTTTTTATATTGCACTCATTTCTACTCTAAAGATGTGATAAATGTTTGATACACCCTGTTGGGTGAGTTAACTTCGATTTTGTATCAGCCTGTCATGAGAATGTTTATTTTTTCTTTAAATCATATCAAATCACTAAAAAACCAAATTAGATATAATTGGTAAAAACAATACAATTTCAGGCATGGGATTATTCAGATTTTTTTCCAGCTGAAAAGGCCTTAGATTTAAAGTTTTTTCTAAATAAGTATAAGACATTGCCTATGGTGCTCAGCTGTATTTTCAGGATTTTTTATAACCTCAATCCCATGCCTGAAATTTAACTATTATAATAGGGAGAATATGGGCATCCAAATGTTCAGTTGAAACCAAACTGCGCATCTTCAAAGCAACTGTAGAAAGTGTCCTTCTTTATGGCTGCGAAACTTGGAGCCTTACAACCTCAATTAACATCAAACCATAACATATGACCAGCATATCACGAATGACATCCTTTACGTAGACTTCCATGTGTCTCCACCATAATTCGAGCACAAAGACTTTGCTTCATAGGTCACTGCACGCGATGCAATCAACCAATCGCCGACCTAATCCTGTGGCAAGCAGATGGCCCGTTCCACAGAGGCCAGGGCAACCGAAGAACATACACCAAGGCACTGATGGAAGACACTCAGATGGAACTGCCGGAGATCAAAAG
>JAUZNC010043113.1:0-17102 GCA_034780395.1 Vannuccia rotundouncinata | reverse complement strand
AGAGAGGAAATCATAGAGATATAACTATACTATACATTATATAGAGAGGAAATCATAGAGATATAACTACACTATACTTTATATAGAGAGGTAAGTCTAATATTTGTAAAAAGTCGGTTTGCAAAAACCTTGAAATAATTGAAATGAAAAAATAATTTGTGTTTATGAGCTATCAGACTTTCAAATAAGTATATCACCATTTTGCAAACATTTCGCTGTCCTTCTTTTTTTTAGTTCTAACTCCATTGGTTATTATTTTGAACACATCCAGTTAATGTCCACTAAATGATGAGTCTAATGCAATCCAGATAGAATTTCTTTAGTTTCTTTAGTCTTGAACAATTTTAATGTCGAAACCAGTTCTTTTATCGGTAAATTAAAACCTGTTCTTCCTTTTCGCCTAGTAAGAAGTTTATGATTTCATATTTCTTCTAAATCAAAATCTACAGTTTGCGAAATGTCAGCATCCTTTCGTCCTTGAAGCTCCGCTCTTATTCTCTTTGCAGATGGCTAAACCAGACGAGCAAGTCCGCTGTCCTATGAGCAAGAAGCCGCTCCGCTTCAAGGACCTCATCCCAGTTGTCTTCGATCCAGTTAAGGATGACGACGAGGCTATTCGCGGTCACAAGAAGTCCATTCACGTGAAGGAAACTCGCTACAAGTGCTCCGTAACCAGCGATGTACTCACCAACTCGACGGCGTGCTGCGTCCTCAGAGGGTCTGGACGAGTGGTCACCCAGGAGTGTGTCGATAAGTTGATCAAGAAGGACATGAAAGACCCCTTCAATGGGAAGCCGTTGACAGAACGGGACTTTGTTCCTCTTCAGAGAGGCTCTACTGGTTTTGCGGCTTCCGGACTTACTTTAGTAGCCAAGCGGGACAGACCTGTTATGCAGACTTAATGATTGTTGTTGGGGTCCGGTGTACATAGCTTCTATATTGGAGGTCTTTTAATCCAAAGTTGATGTCTGATAATAGTAATTGTGTTTTGTCAGTTCATATAAAGTTCGTGTATATAATATTTTAATATCTTTGCTGATACTTTGCTTTGTGTTTTGGGGAATGTGTAAGGCACATCATAAAATATACTAAATTAAAATATGTTAGACGATATTCATCTCCATTTGTACACTATCGATTAAAGTTATGGTCCCGAAATATTTAAAAGTTAGCATTCTTCAATTATTAATGTACTACTTTGTACGTAAGATGAACGCATAAATTTGACGAAATAAATCGATATTTAATATATCAAAGTTCATAAAAATTATAGAGCTGAGTTATTGTTGTATGTATTGGTATAGGTTGTAATTGTTCTTCAAATAAATCAATTTAGCCGTGTCACCCGATTACAATATTTTTGCGAACAATGTATTTGTACACAAATATTTTATTGCGGCTAGTGGTCATCAAACTATTTTGGCTAATTGTTTATCCTACTTATAAAACAATAATATTTCTAACGAAAATTAAAGCTGGTAAACTCAATAATACCAAAAAGACGATTAATTATCTCCTTAATTCTGCTTAACCAATTGGGTTGACTATATACGCGTTGGCCCTCGCTGTGTCACTATCTGCAAGTTTAGTTACTAGGTTTCCAAACTTTCTCCAGATGTCACGCTTGTCGGTGGCTGCTCTCACTTCTAGCTTAATGTCCTTCATGGTTTCCATATGATCGTACTTCACGGTTTATTTGAAATAACGTCATGCTTGAGGGGGTTGAAATTTGTGACGTCACACATATCCCTTATTTTTGGTTTTGAATATTATACATTGATAAATACAATTTATATTTGAGGCAACAATATGTGGTTAGTATGTATATTATCTAATTCTAGTATTTTGAAGAGGGGGGGTGTTGCAAAATGATGCGCCATTTTGGAGGGGGAGTCTAAATTTTTATACAAGGTCGTTCAAAAACCCTATAGAATGTATGACGTCATCTCTGAACAGCCCCTTATGATTGGCAGTAATGCTGATATTAAATGTAGTTTCTGCGTAGTTGGACATTGAAGTATATAAGCGTTTGGTAGAATGTTTCGATATGACATCTTTTTGAATTCGTTCATAATTAAATTACTTTTGTACATACTTTTATACTTCTTCCTTCCCCAATATATATCTTAGTTGCATATTTAGAAATAGCAATTTTAAAAGTTCTATCTGTAAACATGCGAAGAACTAATAAATGGTCCTATATTAATATACGTACAATTAAGTTATAGCTTGCAGTGCTAAAAGATTTGCATTTTGTTCAAGTTGTCATTATTTATTTGGGTATCTCTGTTTGACAATATTTTTATGTTTTCTTTGAGTAGAATCAACTTTGTTTCATTCGTGTTTTAAGCAAACCGGCAAAGTGACCAATAGTAATAAATGTCTGCGGAGGCATATATCTTTATCGATAATCAATAGAAAATTCATGGGAGTTATTAATGCAGTTCAGTTATATACGGTATTAGTTTCTTTTAAAAGAGGGTATTCAATTAATATATAATGATCATAAGCATAATTATTAAAATTTATAATATTGATTGAATACCCTCTTTAAAACGAAACTAATACCGTATATAATTGAAATTCTCTCTGGACTTTTTTGATTAGTTTGCCGGTCTAGATAAATAATACATATAAGTCATTGGTTTTGAGAGTCCCCATGTGCTCATGCTGTTATTAGGAAGAATAGCCAATATTAATGCCTTGCAATGTACAATTGGATTTTTGTTGCCTGACTTTTCAGTTAATATATCATTCATAACCCCAAAGACTTTGTTAAACAATTTACGTCTAATTTGATTATCTTCCTTACCTCTCAGGGGTCTACCAATTATTTTTAAACTTTTCTCCAGATATAAATTCTTAAATAATATCTACATCGTGTTTGATATATTCAAACAAACTTCAAGGTCGTTCGGAATATTTGAAATTATATTAATATTTATTAAAAATTTCACAATATTCCATACGTTCTCGAAACCATATTAAAACATGCAAGTGTAAAATCATTTTTAAATTTCGAGCATATTGTAAAATTTTATTTCATTATTTATAATTGGTGAAAAAAAATGATATTGCCATTAGTAACATGACTTTCCTACACATTGCAAATTTACAATTATTGTAAAACATTCCTGAGATTCGTATATTGTTCACTTTATATTTATAAATATATAATCAATCTACTAATAAATTTAGTAATCCTTCGTTTTGGGTACAAAAATTAAAAACAATTTTAAATTTAAGTATGTTCTGCAATAATTAGCTGGTTTTCAGCAAAACTGCCTTTCACAGGTACAAAAATGCAAATCATTATTCACATTCAACCATGCTAAGCACTCAATGCCCCTCCACCTAAGACCATGAGGATACTTCCAGTACATGATTTTTAATTAATCTATCTTAACTATAAAACCATTTCCACCAACTACCAAGTTGCACTGCAGGTTTGATGCAATATAACCACATGTCAAAAATAATTAATACCAGCTTCACAGGCAAAATTCACTCGAAATTTCATGACAGACAATTCACACTTAATGTCAAACCACCGATACATAAGCTTAAGTATCTAGCCAAGAGTAAGCCATGATTCTACAAAAAATAAATTAACATGGATACTGTGGTAACATTTGCACTGTTTGCAATACAATGCTCAGCTATTGCTATAATTAGCATGACATACAAAATCCATGAGTTCATTAGAACAAATTTTTTCAATATTAATAGTCCATATTTGACATGCCAATTAATTCTAAGACCAACATAAATAGTCACTTAATATTAATCACATAATTTGTCCTGTTCACCAACTAAATCCACAGTTAAGATTACATTTCCATCAATTTGACATTATTCAATAAATCTTCTGCATTCTGCCATGTTTAAAGATTCAAATTTTTTAGGAAACAGAAATAATATTTTTTTTTAAATTCATATTTAAAATTGTTTTTATTTTATATACCTAAAACAAAGAATTACCAAATTTAAATAATCTTTATTTGATCTTTAAGCTCTAATTAAAAATTAAAATTCCAAAATATTATCTTACATTTTTAATAAGATCATTATTTGGCCTTAATATTACAGCCAAACTAGCTGTATTTCACAACCAATTTAGTCTGAAGTATTATGCATTTTTTATTTTAAATATGAGCATGCAATTTAAAGTCTGGAATTAAAAAAAAACTTTGTAATTTCATTACTATGAACTATTCTGTCATTTAAATCTTTTAACAAAATAACTATCTTTTAAATCGAAAGGGGTTACCATTTGACAATTATATAATTCAAACTCTAAATGCAGCCAGATTTGGCTAAAAATGCATTTATTTACAGCTAAATTTGGCTGAATACTTCTTTATAAAGGATACTGAATATTTTTTGAATACATAACACTTGTATATTGAAATATTGAGTTTTTGTACAAATTTATGTTATATTGTAATTATTTTCCAACACTGCAGTGCACACCTGTGCAAACAGTGGAATAAATACATTCATTCCAATCTTATTTAAAATTATATTTTTATTTATTACTCACAATTATTTATACAAATTATTATTATTTCTACAAATGTTGTTACATCACATTGTTAAAAAAGCTCTTTTGCTAATAACATTTGTTGTATGATTCAAAATTACCTACAAATTACTTAATAATTTTCATCACTTCAGAAATCACTAATCTCCATTCTTTTTAAAACTTTCTTAGATATTTCAGAATGTTTTATAGGGTCAAAGTGGTGTCTGACATATCCAACATAGCATGATGAATTGGAAGTTGAATAGAAAGAAGTTTTGTGTCAATATTAGTGTAATTGTTTTTTAATTAATTCTGATTTCACTTTCTTTAAAGTCTAAACAATTTTCTTTGTACTTCAATATTATTTGAATTACATAATCTAATAATTGATAGTGTATATATATACCTGTAAAGTATGCATCACTAGTATCTGGATTATGGTATGTATCTGAATTTTGTATGATATGTGTAGACATTTTTCATTTCTGAATTAGCTTTGATTCATCAAGGTCATCTACATTCACAGGTGCCAGAATACAGGGTGAGGCAAAAGTTACTCCCCATTTATAACAAGATTTTGTTTTCCTAGATTTAATAAACTATCTAAGATTATTGCAGAATGTACTAGTCTGTATTATTATATACAATTATTACATGTAGTTCTAAAATGTTCACCATTAAATTCCATACAACTCTCTGCTCTAGAACCAACACTACGGCAAACTTTTTGATGTAATTTACTATTTATGGTTGTGAAACTTTCTTCTATTGAATCTTGTAGCTCCTGGATTGTATGTGGCTTACTTTTACCACAAAAAGAAGTCTGGGGTGATAAGTCTGGAGATCATGTCAGCCATCCAATCAGCCCACTCTTCCCAATCCAGCAATTTTTGATGTTTACATCTAACCATTTCCAAAGAATTAAAATGCTGCCCCATCTTGTTGGAAATAATGCATATCTTGATTCCTAACTCTACTAACAAAAATAGTAGTCAACATTTCTAAATAATTAACAGAATTGATGGTGCCCTCAAAGATTAAAGGGCCACTGGATGAAATGGCTGTCCAAACTGAGACGCCTGTCAAATTTACATCTTTTTCCAATATTATTTGGGAATTTTGATTTGACCAGTAGACACCTTTGTGTCTATTTATGTGTCCATTTTATTTAAAAGTGGCTTCACCTGACCATAAAATGTTGTCAATAAAATCTGGATCATCACTAGCCATCTGAAGAAAACTTTCTCAAAATTCCATTCTTCTGTTGACATCTCCATCATGCAATGATTGGAATAAATGAGGAATGTATGTAGTTAAGTTATTCCTGTGTAGTAATCACAACACACTTTTTTGACTAACAGCTAATTCATTAGAAAGGCATATACTTGATTTTTGAGGACTATATTGCAAAGAGGCTATTAGCTCATCTTCCTTCTCATTTGTGGTAGCAGTGGATGGTCTTCCTGACCTTGGAGCCTCTTTAATACTTCCAGTTTCTTCAAATTTTGTAACAATGTTTTTAATAGATTTACTATGGACTTCAAGTACATTAAATTCTTGAGCAAGTTCTCTATCAGTAGCATTTTATTTTCATTGCATTTATAGTAATGCTTTACTGCTGCAATTTGTTGATCATTATTAAGTCAAAAAAACATTTTTAATAAAGTCAAGATTACTATGCATAGAAACAGATTACTGTGTATCGAAATTAGAAAAAAAAAAATATTCCATGTTATACAATGTTATAGTCATGTAGAGTAATAGAGATCAATGTTATAAATAAAATGTGAGTAACTTATAAATTAGAAGTAACTTTTACCTCACCCTGTAGATTTCTTGAAAGAAAGATTGTTCAGTTCTCATATAGTTAACTGTTACAATAGTGGTCAGGGAAAATGTAAATGTGTATTTTTTATGATTATAAGTGTGCAAAAAATGTTCTGCAGTGCATAGTTTATAAATTGCTTGCTTATGCTCACAACCTAATTTAGTCAAGAAAATTTTTGTCAGGGAATGTCAGGAAAAAAATTCTGAAAAGACTATGAATCATGTTTTTAGAACAGTTTGACATCTAAAGCAAAGCTTTTTGTTTTCAACACATTTTAACACTTTTTTAAAAGAAATATAATGTTTGAATATTAATATAGTTTTATTAAGTTATTATTTAGCTACACTTTCAGCTATATTTTGGGAAATAAAACATACAAAGAAAATTAACAATAACGAATGGCAGTTAAGAATCCATTTTGAAAAGGAGTTCATGGTTCTTTCCTCTAAAAATATAAAACAATATATGCAAATATAAATAAGTACCTACCATCTATCATTCTCTAAAATCTCCTGGTATTTCTAGTTAATGATTATGTTTGCTAGATTTCATCATATTTAGGTACATATCAAAAATATTCCTATCAATTCATAAAGTAACTTAAATATATTCTGTCACAATAAACTGACAATCGTATGTATTTGTGTGAACTTTCCTTGAAAATGGGTGCAATACCAATATTTAAAAGCCTATTGAAATAAAATTATATGACATATGATAATGTTTTCATTTTTTGTTTTAGTATGAAGAAATCAGTTATATGTTCAAAATTATGTACAACAAAACTTTTTAAAACCTAATGATACCTTTTAATTTATAAGAAAAAGTCATTTTTTGTAAAGTAACCAAATATTGTATAAATATTTCAATTCTTTAATATGAAAAGGAAAAATCTCTAGGGTCCAAATCAACCAATGGGTGGAGTACAGCTGACAATGTTTTTTCAATGGTCTAGCTCAACTACTACATTTAGTGGGGTCTAACCTTCTGTGTATGATGGGGTGAAATCTTTTGTCACGAGCTTCTGGTCTTAGAAAAGTCTTTAAATTTCTGAAAATTAGTAAAAGTCTTTGAGAGTATTATTTTATTAAAAAACGCCTAAATTGCTACACTAGGAAAAATAAAAGAAAAACTATGTCAAGTTCCATCCAGTCCATATCTACCTGAATGCACCTACGGCTACAAAAACTTTATCAAGTTATATTCAGTACATATCATGATGAGTGCACCTACTACAACAAAATGATTAATATGAGTAATATGAGAGGAACTTATTTAAAAAGTCAGATCTTATAATAATCATACCAAATCTTAAATCAATTTTTTTCGTAGTTTTAAATGTTAATTTAATCAAAGTTTATAGTTTCATTTAGTATTTTATTATTATTGGATAGTTCAATCAATTTGCAAGTTTGTTCAGTTAATACATTTCAATGTCTACATTATGATCTATATCTCAACCTTAAATTACTCAAGAACGAATAATGAGGCACCCCGATTATTCTTTTTAAGATAATTATTTATTTTAGAATAACTTCCACCACCCACCCCTCGTTAATTTTTACTTTTTTGTTTTTAAAGTTTTTTTGGTTTTATTTTTATCATTGCGAACAAACGGTTATCAAACAGTAACAGGAGACAATGATATTTACAAAATTATTATGAAAAATACACCATAGCCGAAAAAGAGAGACTGTCTAAACTGGTGACAAAATATATATCAGAGTACAGTGGAATCTGCTTATATCGAACGTCCGCATATATCAAATAATTTCGTTATTCCCAAAACAGTAAATGAATATCTGTCAGATATATCGAAGTAGTATATTTAGAAACTCCGCTTATATTGAACATTTTCCGACGCAGAAAGTGTAAGCAATCGACCATTACTCATTTTTTAAATCATAACATTGATATTGTCATATGTACTTTAATTTGTTTAATTCTCTAACACTTTTACTGTCCGATTGAATTTTTTACGTACACATGTATGTATATTTTGTATGTCCATTTATTTAATTCTTTTTTAAATCAGTGTTTACTTCTCAATAAACGGTTATTATATTTACATTTAATGTTTCTAATTATCTAATTTTAAACACAATTTAGATTATCGAGTTTTTTAAATTTTCGGATATAAGCGGATTCCACTGTATCTGAATCAAGAGAAACCTCACCGGCCTAGAAGTGCCTCCTGATCTCCTCTTCTATAAGACAGATGACTGAAATGTAAACATGATGAATAAGTGTTTAAAACCACAAGCTTTTTTAAACTCATATTAGACATTTGTGCATTTTACAGTGTAATGCGATATATTAGGAATCTGTCATTTTTCGCACCTGCTATATATATATTAGGATTTGGTATTTTTTCCCCCATCTTCTAGTTATCGGATAACCAGAGTAATTATGCAAAAGTAAAATCTAATTTGAAATTTATATTTTACATATTATGATCTACTTTTAATTTAATCATGATTATGTGGGATATTCTAAGATATAATTTATTCCTAAAGTCAAGCGACGAAGGCTGACAGCATCATGTTGCTCCAACAAAATATGCGCCATTAACTTACTCAGTGAATTTAATAAATATAATTATAACCCTCTGTATCTGGAATGAGTCCTGACTTGACTTCAAGGAGTATCAATTCAAAGAAAAATATTTCCTACAAAACAAGGCAGTAAGAATGACATCAGTTTTGGTCTTTTCGCTGCCTTTATCAAAATGGAAGTGGAAATTTTTGATGAAATTCACACTCGATATATCCATTTAGGCATTGTAGACTACAAATCATAGACATTATATATCTAAACTAGATCTGCAATCTAAAATTAATCCATTTAAAATTCCTAGCCATCGTGTTTGACAAAAAACTCCAATTTGATTAGCTGATTTGAAATTATAGCATATTACTTCAATTTAATTGATCAATTTAAAGTTTTTTTTGCCGATTCTAGATTGCAGATCTAGTTGTAGTTATATAGTGTAATGTCTCTGCTACAAATAAACCTCATGACAATTATACGCTGTGCTATCCTGTCTATTAATGTATAAGTTGAAATACCTATACGTGTTTTTGATACTTAATAAAAACTTCAAAATGAATAAAGTTAATCTAAATAAGGTGGCGAATTTAAACTTCTTATTTACTCGTTATTATATATAATTAATTAACATTAACTTATTTGTATTATGTTATTTTAAATAGTTAACAAAATTCTCGTGTGGTCTGACTTGTTTGATTTTGTCCACCAGGCAGATATCGTATTACCACACATTCAAAGAGAGACTAACGAGAAATTCCAAAGCGTGCTTCTTGAAGGCTGCCCTATTTTATTTGTTTATGTTGTTAGTATGAGTTCTATTTGATAGTCATACTATGAGACATTTAGATTCTCGATTAAGGATCAATTATCAAGCTGTAGAGAATTACCACTTTCAATGATTACTCAGGTAGCTACAATGCCATATATGAATTCTTTTCACTTTACACGCCTTAACACCATTCCCGTCTTGCGAACTCATAGCTGTGTAACTGTGCATCGTAACATGGTTGAAGCAGAGTCTTGTGGTGCTATTGTTGACGATAGTCACTTGGCTCAGTATACCTCAATTGGGCGGCGCATATTGAGGTTGCGCTAGATAGCCAATTATTACTATTAATTGGTGTATTGTTATGCAGCAAGCAACCGCATAGTCGTATATAAGCTATGTAGACCTCAGTACCAGCACTTTACTCATAGTATTAGTTTTTGCGCTGACAGTTCAGATACGGGCGCGTCTTCCGCACAGACTTTTTAGTATATTCTCTATCTGCCAGTACGTTTAATTTCAACTTTCACTCAACCCCTTTTCACGTGTAGCAGTTCTATTTGACAATGTCCTACTGTCCACTTCCTGAGATTATCTCGGAGTCTCACAACCACTACTACTCCAACTCAAACCACTCGCCAACCTTTCTGCCACCAGCCGCTCCCCAAACCCTTTATCGTCGTAACTCCTCCGCCTCATCGGTCACTTCCACAGTCTCTTCACAATCTTCTGGGGAGTCTTACTACTCAGGTACCCGGGTCGGACGTGATATACTCGCCAAAAAACTTCACCAGAATTGGATAGAGAAGCTTCCTGACCTCAAAGAATACGACGACTCATTGACAAACCTCAACTGGTTACATGTAAGTTGATAGATACGCTCGCTAGCAAATAGTTGTAGACGCCAGCCAATGCAGTATAATGCTAAGTAATTCTATACTGACATAATTAAGAAACTTAGCGGGACTTGTATTCCCAGATTTAGCTTTGATTACGGTTGATCATTTATTAATTGCTGACTCATTGACAATCTCTCTAGGTTGATACTACAGCCTCGTATTTACGGCAGTGTAGAATGTTTTATCACTATAAAAATATTTGATAATCAATCAACTGGTCTGCAGATAATAAATGAATGTTTTATCCACAGAACATGAATCCATTAACTATGGAGAAAGAAGACTCCACATCTCCACGCTCCCAGGACAGTCCTCGCCACATCAACACCACCTCCACCTCCCGCCACGGCCTCTTGGACCCTGAAGAAAGGCGGGATTACCGGGCTAATCCAGCCGTGAAACCGCCCTACTCCTACGCCAGTCTCATCTGTATGGCTATGCGAGAGTTGGGAAGAGTTAAGATAACGCTTTCTGATATTTATGCTTGGATCACGGACAACTTCATGTATTATCGAGTGGCTGATTCTAGCTGGCAGGTGAGTGGTCATTGTTTATAGTTTGCTTGAATATTTAGTACAGCAGCCAGTTAAGTTTGCAGCGTAACTTGTGTAGTCAGTCAGGCAGATTAACTTTTAGTACAGGAGGCACCCCCAATCGGTCAAGGCCACACCCAAAGTCTTCTTATTCTTTTCACCTTGCTTTGTTACTTACGATTACATAGGATTGATCCAACTACACTAAAAGTTACTGTACGGTGAATTGAACCGTGAAAAGCCACCTCTTTCGCTTCGCTTGGCTAGTCTGTGCCTTACTCGCGTACCAGTTAAACATTGAGGCTCACTTATCAACTTCTCAGTAACACATTTTTGAAAGAGAGATGTCTTATTCGTGTTGTGTTATGTCAATAGGGAGAAGTAATGTAATACACGTCACTAAGCAGTAAACTAATTTCCTTTGTTTTGACGTGCGTCGTAAAATTGTTTTATGAAAAAAAGAAAATTTCTCTACATTAACATTAGAAATATATTATTGTGGGCAAAAAGTCGTGAATTATAATATTTTTTAACAATTGTTGCAATTTAGATCGTGAAATAAATGTATTCTAAATTTTATCAATTTTAAGAAAAGGGTTTGATTATCTGGATAGTTTGAGATGCTTTTACTAGAAAAATATTTTAAATATTAAAGGAATTGATTCCATTAGGGTATCATTATTATTACATTACATTTATTATTAATAAAAAAACTATTTGTCAGTTACAAATATTTGTTAAAAATATGAAATCTGTTGAATTTCTGCTAACGTAGGCACAGATAAAGTGATGTCTATGTCGTCAGTTACTTTCTTGTTGAATATTTTGTATTCTTAAAATATTACTTTTAAGCGTGTTTTGCGAATTCATTCATGAAATGAGCACACATTTAAAATCAATTGTTGAAAATTAATCTTACTCTCAACCATTCGGATTCCTCTCATTCCATTTTCGTCTTTTGCATTCTTTTATAATTGACTCACTCCTAGCTGATAATAGTAGGCTCCGCCAACACTTAAGGTTACTTAACAGGCTCAAAGCGGTTATTCTCTTCATGCGTGTTGTAACTTAACCATCAGCTGTCTTATAATTACTTCGCGTCACACATTACTACAACCGCCATTGTTTTGCAGTCTTTTCAAATGTCATGCAAACTGTATCATCTATTGCCATAAAAGGTACAATCTCACTTTATGAGCTGTATGATTAAACTGTGAAAAATCGCACTGTCATAATAACCCACCGTTCATTCAACTTTTAGTTCTCTGTAGCACGCTGCAACAGATACTTTGCTTATTTAGGCACACAACTCATTAAGAGTGAACCATTTAACCCTCGCCTACTTAATCTTAGCTAATTACCAGTTTCTTAGAAAAAAATGTTATTTTTAGTTTGTATTGGAAGTATTCAGGCAATACAACTCCTTCAATTAAATGTTTGTTCTGTACTGATACGTTTTTGAACTTAAGACTTTACAAGGTTTCTATTATTATGACTTATTCAATTAATTCGGTGGATTTGTTTTATTGATTTATTGATTATAATGGCATAATTATATCTGCCTAAAATTTAAAAATAATTCAGTTTGAATCATATTTTCAACATTTATCATAAATGTTGCTTGTTATATTTTTGAAAATAATTAAAGTATTGCCAAGCTGCATCACTGATATAAAGATGACAAAATAATTTATAAGAAATGGCGTTTCTGCGATTTAATTAATGTAAAAAATATTTTTGTCGATTTTGTAAAATATAAATTTCTATTAGTAGGACTGTCAGAGAGACTCATAAATAAAATAAACAAGTAAATACAATAGCGTACCTACAATAAAAATAAATGCTAATATATACTTAACTTAATATACAAACGTTTCGACTGTTGTAATTTACGATGAAAAAATGTTTGAAAAGTGACAAATAATACTTTAGTAGCAGAAAAACGAGAATATAATTTAACAGAAACACAGAAATATAAACTCAGTGGATCTGTCTGGTATATACGGTTTATTTCAGGATTATGTTTTTGTATTAACAGACTTTCCTTTATGATGAGATCTGTCCTGTCTGTATACCTTTTGCAAGTCATGTCTCTGTCTGTATGAAAAATGTTTATATTTGGAATGTTCTTGGAGATCTGTATAATATGTTTGACCAATATAAAATTGCTCACAGATTGTGCAGAAAAGTTTGTAAACTACATTTTAGTAGTAGAGTATTTTACAGAAATCACAGTTTTGCCTAAAGACTATGCAATTATCAAGATATTTGTAAAAAAATATAAGAGAGTTTGAGAATGAAGGATTGATTTTAATTATGAATTTACCTGGAGGAAATTTAATTTTTATAAAATGGACGTCAGTTTTTTACACTTATTGAATACGTCAATAGCTTTGGATTTTGTCTCAATTGTTAATTTTATATTGAAACGGAAGATTCTTTTATTATACCTGACAATTTAATAAAAATATCTGAATTTAATTTAATTTATTGTGGATACGAAGTAACTCTATTTTCATATAGATAGATTAGATAAAAGGATATTTAAGATCAATATTTTTTCCATCCTCACAATATGAATTCTTTTCTTTCAACGATGGATATAGTGCATACGTGTAATCATACTGGACTGAATTATGATTGCAACAATAATTGTATTTCTATGCATCATTTCTGCCTTCATAAGTCTTATATAACAATGACTAATACTTGACTAAGGGCATAGAAAAATAGCTGGATTAACTAATTGTAGAGTCTAGAGAGAATGAATGTAATTATGAAGACGTACAGTTCTCTATGACGCGATAGTTTACAGAATGTCAATGCTAAACCTTGCCGCGAGCTGAAGAGGTCATCTTGTGCTTTTTCATGCCGTTATTTGCACCAGACTAACTACCAATATTTGATTAGTGCTGCTTTTGTAAATATTTTTGTGTATAAACTAAGCCTGCGTGGTCGCTTCTATTATATTCTTTAATTGTTAACCTTGAGTAACTCAACAGAGAACCTTTCACTACTTGATCACTTCAGTTTACTTGAATATTAGTTTTCTAGAAGCTTCATAATCTTGCTCAACTCTCTAAAAAACGACGTTTCATTATCATTAGCTACCTTTTTATTAAATTTAAAATTGACTGCGGTACAAAGATATTGACACTCCCCCAATTTGGGAAGGTATTGTGCCGTTGTCGCTTCTATATTTATAAAGAGTATTACAAAGAGTAAGGCAGAGGTATACTCTAGAGATGGTTGTCACACAACTCTCTCCCGTATTCTCTATTGATGGTTCAATCGATAAATGACGTCATCCATGAGTAGAATGGTGCGATAGGGAAGAGAACGTACGGATAGCGTAGGTTGCTTTTGTGTTTGAAGAATAGGGCAAGTTATGATGTTGCATTATTGTGAGGCTAACCTTGTCTTCTTATAATTGATAATTAATGTGTGTCTTATGCTCTGCTTTCCAGAATTCAGTACGCCACAACTTGTCCCTCAATAAGTGCTTCGAGAAGGTTCCCCGTCGAAAGGACGAGCCAGGCAAAGGTGGCTTCTGGCGAATCAACCCCAAATACGCAGATGTTCTCGAGAACGGCCTGACCAAAAGACGTCGAACTCTGCCCCACTTGCCGCCCAACAGCCGACATTCGCACCCCCACAACACCCCGCTCAACACGCCACACCAGCACTATCTGCCCTCCTCCCCGCCCCCCAAAAGGGCCCGAAATGTCCGCTCCCTTCCGCCATGTCGTCGTCAGCGTCCCGTCGTCACCAGCCAGCGCTACGCCACGGAGTATCGCACCGCAGAGACCAACGACAAGGTGGACACGCAGATGCGCCACATGTCGAGCCTACAGACGTCGGTGGAGGACCCTCTGAACCAGATGATGCTGGGCGACCTCAGCGTCAAGGACCGGGACAGTTTGGAAGACTTGATAGGTGGTCCCTGCACCCCTCATCACGACAGTTCTTCTTCCGCCGGTGGGGAGGAATTCAGTGATGTCAGCAGTGATGCGGACCGCTGGGACCGCCTTAAGACCATTAAGATGGAGCATGACATCAGCTGGGATGACCTGAGAGACTTGGACAACTTGCTGGGCCTCAATTGACCTCAAGTAAACCTCCATTGCCATCCCGATTCGTGGTCACACCAAGAACAAATAAAAGAGTTGTACATTTAATCTTCTTTCGATATTTCACGTCATTTTATGACAAGAATTTTCTCTTTCTAAAGTAATATTCTATTTGAAGAATGTCTTGTTTTCGTATTCTTCTCTCAACCGGATCAACTCAACATGTACAGCCCTCTAATTGCTTTATTTATTTACTTGTTACGTCTCTCCTCTATAAATTGCCTTTTATCTCTATTATTACACAGATCTTTATTATAAGTAGTCTATTATTGTGATATAATATCGCTTTGTTCACCTCAACTACAACGCTTCCATTCCAAACAGAAAAATATCCTCTCAATATGCGTGAATCTTTTGGTACAAATAGAGTTTATTCAAATATCTGTTAAATCTCTCAACTTTGTGTTTGTCTTCGCTATAGTTACTGCACTTCATTTGTACTATATACCTGTTGTCTGTTTACCGTTCAAATTTCACTTTAATTTCAACCCGTCCAGTATTTTATCCTCCGTCCAGGATTTTTCCCATTTTATTTCTTTTAATGTCTGACTGATAAAGGGTATTTTATATCTTTTAGACGGAGTTCTGTGTACCAAGCTATCCCATTTTTAATATTAACGTTTTTTATTGGGTTTGACAAGATATGTCCGTCCTTTTGACAGCTTACACTTGTGCCTTTTTCCACTAGTTGTTACATTTTATAATTGCAATGTTTGACATGCGATGTTTTTGACAAAATTTCTGGTATCTTTTCGAGTTACTATTCTGTTTCACATGAATTTATCT
The DNA here is from genome assembly GCA_034780395.1 of Vannuccia rotundouncinata. Taxonomy (NCBI): domain Eukaryota; kingdom Metazoa; phylum Platyhelminthes; order Proseriata; family Coelogynoporidae; genus Vannuccia; species Vannuccia rotundouncinata. The sequence continues at coordinate 1,085 of JAUZNC010043113.1, read as the reverse complement.
TTTTTTGTGGATGCAAATAAAGAGACTATTACGATACTCTTAATTGTTGTTTGTTTTATTTATTTTGTTCATTTAAGGATATTTTTATGTTGAATATAGAAATTAGGAAGTCGACACCTTTCTAAAATATGGTTACCAACCGGTATATTTTGGTTTAAAAATTGTATTTCATAATTACATATTCGTAATAATTGCATTTAGTAAAGTAAAGCTCTTAAAAATTATTTTTTATGTTCTTGAAGTCTAAAATTATTGTAGATATTTTGTAAAGTAAATAGGTGCACGATGATTTGATATTATTAATTAGATGTATACAAAAAATAAACTATTATAGAAAACGTCGTCTAAAAAGAAATTTTCGACTAAGTAAATATGTACACAAAATATAAATTAAGCTCTTCTAAAACAAATTATATAACTTACTTTGATTAAACAGTTGACGTATATTAAGAATCGGATAATCTAATTAAATTCGAAGAGCGAATCCTTAGAAGATATATTTAGATATGAAATATAAACCAAATATTTTTAAATTGTATTAGTTGGCCACACTAATGCATCTCACTCAAACAAAATGCACACTTTAGTAACAAGACTAATTGTAATTAGCAAAAATATAGTCACACACTTTGAGAAATACCCAATCCGTACTAAGAAAATATTATTTAATGCCATTCACGATATTATAAACTGATTCTATAGTTTTCGAGGCACGGATAACACGAACTGTTTCTACTGTTTCTATATAGTTTTCGCATACACATGCCTTAAACCGAAAATGTTTAGTCGCTATTATCAAGTGTCTTCAGTATTTGTGCCAACAGGGCCAGGCAATTCAAGGTAGTACCTACACCAGAAGATTCTAACCTAATCAACCTACTTAAATTGAGAAGTAAAGACATCCCTTGTTTGTCGAACTGGTTAAAGAAATCGGGAGACACTTATTTAAGTCATGACATCCAAAACGAACTGTGTACACTCATGGCACATTACATGATTAAGGAACTTGTGGAAGAAATAGGGGAAAGGTTTTTCAGTTTAATAGCAGACGAGCAGACAGATGTCTCAAACAAGGAGCAGCTAAC
>JAUZNC010043102.1:0-17103 GCA_034780395.1 Vannuccia rotundouncinata | reverse complement strand
AAATCGTTTCTGTCTTTTGAGGAGGCCTACATCTCATCTGTTTTGGGTGTTCCTCTTGGCCCTGTACCTGTTGTTGCGGTAAATGTCCACACACCCCAACTAATCCCCCCAACTGAAAACAACCGGGCTCCTCACAAATGCTGCAGAAGTTGTTATGCTGACAATCAGAGAGAGAAGCACACTCGTTTCATGTGCAAACAGTGCCCTGGTGAACCAAGCATGCGTTTTGGTGAATGTTGCCGACTGTATCATGTGTAATGGGCTGATTACATCACAAATCTCTGCTCAACATCTGGGGAGATTGTTATCGGGTACTTATTTCAACAATTTATTTTTCTCTAATTTTATATAATTATAAATTGTGTACATTACATATATTTCATTTTTACATTGTTTTGTATATATATAACTGTAACAGTAACTGTTTATAATTATATATCTTTTGATAAATTATGTGTATACCTATGTTCTAACTTATAGAATAGCATTGACGTTATAATCGAGTTATTTTTTATGTATAGGCACTTTGTTATTGCAGATAGAAAGAGTGATTTATTATTATTATTATTTATTATTATTATGATTGATTTATTATAGATTTATTATTATTTATCATGCTTTTATTTTGATATCTATTTTATTACAGTATAGGTATAAATATACAATTATACATACTAACATCATTTTTCTTTGGAAAGTATAATTCTATATTGTTCATTATTTCTTTTATATAGTTTCATTGTCCAATCCCAATTATTATATTCTAATTATAGTATCTCGAGTGGTTTCCTATGCTTTTCATCGATAGTATTACAATTTAATTTTCTTGTATACCTGGGTCTAAAGGGTTAACATATAATTGTATCATAGTAATATCGTAAATAATATTGAATAACATCAAATAAAGAATAAAATAATATTAATACTGTAAACAAAATAGAAGCATCATAATAAAAATAATTCATATAGATTTATACTATTTTGACAAAATTATGATTTTTACATTTCCATTAAATAACAAAGTAATAGAAATAGAAATAGATGCAAAATGTGAGGAAGGTTCAATTACTTATCTTGAACAATGTAAGTATATATACATATATCGAATTGTATTCATTTATAACTATTATATATATAATTTTTATCATATACAATAAAATATGCATATTAAATATCCTTATATAATAAAAAATAATTATAGGAAGATTTTATCATATTGTCCTTATTTTTAATTAGGGATGTATCCCAAAATTGAGTGTTTTTGGGAGAGCCCATTGATGATTTTTTCATAAATTTTAATATTGGGCCTATCTTGAAATGTTCCACTTATTTAAAATAAACTGTGTTTGTTTTAGGTGTATCAAAAATGCTATCCTTCTTATTAATGAGGATACAGCATTAAAATTTTTACTCAAGAAAGTTCATAACCTCATTAAGACAAATCTTTAAAAATTGAGATGCACCACTTATTAAAAATAGGGACAATATATATATATATATAGGGTGTACAACCATAGATAGATCTTGCCAATCAAAATATTCTATGATTTTATAAATCTGTAATTTTAATAATAATCTAAAAATTGTAATAATAAAAATTGTAATAATAATCTATGTTATATATGTTAAATATAAAATCAATTGGTTGTTTTTAAATGTATTTATGATTATTCAAATTTAGAAGCATGGCAGGTAATGACAGCAAGGAAAAGCATAATGTAGATTGAATATGAGCAATTTCTTTTAAAGAAGCTAAGGATAATGGAGCAGATTTTATTATGCGTGAATGGGTGATGGAAAGAATTGGATGAGGTAGAACTTTTGTAACTGATAATTGGAATCGAGATCCTTACCACACAAAAATGGACAAACATCTTTTAGGCAAAAGTGGCTATGTATTAAACAAACATGAGAAGAGAATAATAAGACTTACTTCAAATAAACAAATGAACAGTGTTTAAAATTAACTAAGCAAATTTTGACTTCTAAGGGGATGCTGTTAACCATCATCCATGTAAATCAATGATTTACAATTATATGAAATGAATAAAATTGAAACCTTTTGATGTAATAGGAAAGCCCCTGAAAACTGAGAAACCATGAAGACTGGCTTTGGTTCTGCAAGTACCTAAATGACTGGGGTAAGGAAGATTTTCTCCATGTTGCATGCCCTGATGAGTTTTATGTCGGCTTGCATTGTAAACCAAACAGACTGTAGAAATGACATAGTATGGGCTACCTCAATGGAAGAATTTCCAGAACATGAATGATTTAGACCAACAGTAAAACATCCTCAGTATATTGGCATTGTTGTTTGTTTTAGTTCAAAGAAGATGATGTGGGTGATCAAAGAACAAGGGCAATCATTGACAGGAGATTACATTTATGAGACTATTTTGGAACAGCATTTGTTACTGTTTTTTCAAAATCCTGATAATGTTTTGGATGTTGATCAGGTTTTGTTTTTGCATGATAAGGCTCTACACTTAAAAGCCTTTGCAACTTAACACTTACTTATTCAGAAAAACATTGATTTTTTTGATAAGAATGAATGGCCAGGTAACTCACCTGATTTAAATCCCTGCAAAATCTTTGGTTTAATTATTAAAGACAAGGAAGACCAATGATTTCAGCTCACAATGGAAACTCTAATATGAATACTTAATGAAACACTAACACAACTCAAAAATGACACTTTTTTTAACATCTTCTATGATCTTTTCCAGCTTTTTTGAATGCAGTCATTGCTGCTAGAGGTTTTCACTTTGACTATTGATATGTTTAAAGATTATTTAAACATTCTCAATTAAGTATTTGTACATAGTGTTTTTATTTACATTATATTTATATGTGTTCTACATTTGTTTCTGAAATAATATTATTAAATGATATAGAATATTTAAAATGATTTTTTTATATTTGATTGATTTAAATGATTGAACATAGATCTAAAATATAAATTATTAAAAAGTTTAAAATCAAAGAATTATAACATCATAAAATATTTTGAGGGACTGGATCTGTTGTACACCCTGTATATAATATAACAGGTATTTGTGAATCCGCATTGTGTTTGTAATATTTTCTAAAATGACTATTTATATGTGGTATATTACATTAAAAGTTTTATGATATTACATAATTCCACTAGGTATATTTCAATATTTGTCCATATATTGTATTTTTAATGCAGTATATATATTAAGCTTTATTGTATTTACTTTATGTATATATGGTTATGTGATTTATTTCTCTATATATACATATATATATATTCTCTTCTATATGAGACAGACAAATTAATTTGAGTCAAATATTGTTATTTATTAATCATTAAAATTATATTAATAATTATTCATAAATTAAAAATAACATGAGTCGCAAATTTTATTGTAATAATTTGTATTGAATTCATGAATTTAATAATAATAGAAATACTTATATAAACACCATAACACACTATATTTAAAATTGTTTTTTAATAATATTTCTTTTACGAAATGTCATGTAATCCTAGTCAGAACACTTAAAATTGTCGGGTACATGAGTTAGTCTTAATGGATTAAATATATTTTCAATATCGTAGTAAACATATAGTATAATGCTTAATATTAAATAGAGTAGAAATTGGATATAATAACAATTATATAAGATATGAACACACTCCAAATTTCCCACAACAACATTAAAAGATATTAAAATAAAATAGTTAAGCAAAACAAACAACTTTAGATAGAACTAATTTCACCGAATTTTCACTTGTTGTGATAATTAAAAATAGAAATATAATTTAATAGATCTAAATTGTGAACATATAATCATATATAAATATTGATATATATTAAACAAGTTTGATAAAAAATTAAAATTCGAACGTACAAATTACTAAAATATTTCAGTGTCCAAACCATGAGAGTAATAATACTAGATTTATTATTAATAGTTATTACTCTATGCTCCAAACTATCATTAAATATATTTAATGCCACATTTTAATCAACGTTGTATAAAACATTTTTATAATTGAACCAATTTCATAAAGTACTGATTTTACAATTATTAAAGGTAATTTAATAATATATAATAATCTTCAATTATGGATTCCCTCTTTTTATGTCTCTATATATATACGTATTGCATATACTGTACGTACTCTATATAGGAATTATTTTTCTCTTAGATATTTTTTGTTGATATTTTTTTATCCTTCTACTTTACTATACTATGAGATAAATTGTGTGAAAATATTAATCTGATGATGCAATTATCGCCATACGTTGCGGTGCATTTTACAAAGGTAATTGTCAAATATACCTCTGACGAGGCTGTCTTACAGCAATGCGCCAAACCCCTACAGTGAAGAGTGCGATGAGAGGGTGGAAGAAGATGCCGAACACCTAGTCTCCTTAAGGGCCCACGCTGGGGCCCCCAAAGAAGTAAAATCGTGCAAATAGACGAAGACGATAACAAAATTCGTGAAGGCGATTGGACGCAGACAACGTCCGGCCACCTAGTGCCCTAGAAGAAGAAGAAGTCAATTAAGCACTAGAATAGTCTATAGTACTATAACAGTTGTGGTATACAAGCACCAACTATAACTGCATATGCAATGTTAGCTTCGAATCCGTCCTTGCGAGCGACGTCTGTACTGTTGGATTAATGCGGCGAAAGAAGTTATCCTCATTCGGGAAATGGAACCGGCGATCAACTCCAGGATCGAGGAAAGCAGTTTTGATCTTATAATTTTTTAGTTTACTTTCCTTCAATTGTTTATGTCTCTTAGTCTATGTAATTATTATATATATATATACAGTAATATTTTATTATAAAATCTGTTCTACTCTTTTTACTTTCATATGCTTTAATTTTTTCTTACATTTAAGTCTCTCTTTCTACGTAGTAATATTCCATATGCAGTAAAAAAAAATTCTATAGAAATTATTATTTCTCATTTAATTATTGATTCCCCTTTCTTATATGTCTCTAGTCTATATGTACGGATTTACTTATTGCATATACTGTATGACGTGCTCTATAATATAGGAATTATCTTTCTCTTAGTATAAGATAAAGATATATATATACTTGATCTATACACTATGAGATAAACTGTGTTAGATATTAATCTGATGATAGAATCGCTATATATACACTGCGGTTGCGGTGCATTTAATATACGTGCTCTTTCTCAAAGTTTTCCAGATATACTCCTGACGCGAGGCTGTCTTACAGAAAAAAATTGGGTAAAATATAAGATCTATTTCACAGCTCCGACCTTTATATCTGTTTTATTAATTACTATATATATATATATGTGCTGCCAAGGTCGAGACACACAACCTTTCTTCTAATAACAATAATTATTAAAATATAATATAATTATAAACTATATAATAATTGAATAATAATATAGCAATTATCTATTATCGATGCTTCAATATACTATATATACTATCAGTATTTCATATTATTCATACGATATTCATACAATAAGATTCGAAATATATTTATAATATATACTAGAAATTTCATGGTAGAATATATAAATGCTTATATTTATACTATTGCTAAATAATACAAGTATAAGTGTATTTACTTAATGATTATTCATAAAACCGTTAATTTATACTTCATAATTCTAGTTTAAACTAAATAATGCTAAATCATTATTCATACATTTCAACATAAAGAAACTATTAAAAATGAAAATGTTTGGGTAATTAATTCTTATATTTTTGTGTATTTTGAAATAGATTATAAAATTTATAAAATAATTTCAAAGGAAAATTGAGATAAAATGACAAATATTATGATTTTAGTTGTCTGCTATAATTGTCATGCGAAATTTTCTAATATAATTTTTTATCTGTAATTGTTTTTGGAACAAATGTAAATTGTAATTATTTAAATTAAAATCAATTGATATAACATCACTGCTTTTATTTTGTATTATTATTTTATCAACTTTGACAATTTAAAAATCTAAAATCTCAAAAAATCGAATGGAAATAAATCATTTTGAACAATTTAAATATTCTGATTTTGTTATCCTTATCCAAACATTTATTTACATATTGTCTCTTTAGTAGAAAATAACTGCGCAGAATTTAAAATCTATTTTAATTTTTTTAAAGAGTTCAATTGTAGTACTAATTTTCAAGCGCAACCTGACAGTACTAGAACTCAATAAATACCATTAAAAATATTTTCAGATTTCAAATATTGCAATTCTAGAACCTCATTTTATTTTTATTTAATTAGTATAAAATCAAAAATTAAATTATTTAGTCTCATCTTTGAGTGTTATTTTTATGAAATATTAACTTAAATAAATAACTTAATTTGTCCTATAAAATCTTTTCAACTATTTAATTAACACATAAAGCATTATATTGACTGCTTGAATTTATTAAAAAATTGCTTTATAAGTAATGTATTAACTATTTATTATTTCACCTTTAAATTCTGAATTCAATTTTATACAAAATGGTTACAAAACCAGAATATAGAAAACATGCAACCTTATAATTTGATCTATGGAGAAAGAAATTAATGTCCTTGAATAAATTTATATTGTTGAATAAAATATATTACTCATCATGGCTGGTCCTGGCAGGGATGAGGGGCACATTAACCCCTCCCCCAATGATTATTACTTATGTTGGTTAATTAATTTATTAAGTGCTTGTTGATTTTTTACCCAATTTTGGAAAAAACAGTAGTTTTTTTATACAATTATTCTTTCTGTAAAAATAAATAAAACTGTAAAGATTTCTGTTCAATCAATGTATATGCATTATTTTGTTTTATATCTTTATTGATCATAATTAAGTAAAGGACTTCTATTCATATAAAGTAATAAAAAAAATACATTTTTGGAGATATTATGATATGTTTTCAGGTAAACAGCATTTATGTGGCATCAGTAGTCCCCAATATAAAAATGACAGCACCAACCATGCTCTTTGAAAAGTTTACTCAACATAAGCATTGGAATAGGGAGGGTATCTGAAGGCCCAGCCCCCTCAAAAATATAATTACAAAGCAAACATATCTTTGTGCCACCCCAAAAATTATTAGTGTATTTTTTCACATGACTAATACATATAATTTAAAAATACCAACATTAATTTTACTAATATAAAAAATAAAATACCTAGATACAATACAATAACTCTACATATAGTTTTATAACAAGATTGTATAGATAAGCTGTAGTTAGAAGTCATGAGTTTATGAGTCATTGCATTAGCTCTGTTTAACTTTATATAACTGCCACCACCATTTGAATCTATCATGAAAAATTTGACAATACTTTGTAAAACACTAAGAGTTGATTGCATAAAGCAGTATTAGCTGTGACTGGTAGTAGGTAGCCTTAATACCAGTAGCAGCTACTACCAGGGAGTAAATTCAGTTGCATAAAGTGGTATTAGCTTACTACTAGACTAACTAATACCTGGCATAAGTTTTGGAAATCCATGTTATATTTATCAATTAACCAATTAAAATTTGTTTAAAATTTGGAAACTCCATTATAATGTTCTTGATTTCCACAAATTTAACAATGTTATTGTTTTGTCCTATAATATAGAATCGGGATGTTTAGTAGAATTATTTTATATTTATAAGTATGTATAGCTATATAAAATGAAAATGCTTTTCATTTGAGAACAAAATAAGCATATTTTACTTAAAATAATTAAAAAAAAAATTCTATTAATTTTTATAAATGTACAATGTAAATTAAGATATGAGACGTTCAATAACACATTATTATATGTCCGGCCCTTTTTTCCAATTCTAACATGAAAACTAAATCAAAACAATGGAAGTATACCTACCCCCACATGGTAGTAGACCATTGGACTAAATATATCAATTTTACTCCCGGTAGCAGTTTATGCAATCAGCATGGGACTAAATTTATTGATTTTCCTTACTACTGGTAGTAAGCTAATACCACTTTATGCAATCGACTCTAAGATAATAGTATATAATTACATAGATATATAAAGCATTTATATGTTTATGAATGGTATATGTATGTTACAAAAGTACATGTATAGTATAAATGTTAAAATAATATATATGAATGAATAAATGATAATAACAGTAGTGACAGGAGGTGACAGTAAAGTTGCCACAAACTCCTGAGATGACAATATGTATAATAGATGCTTTTGTAGATATGCAGATTGTTATCAATTATTTAAACTTTCCAAAATTTTCATGTTTGTTTTACAGCAACAAACAAATTAGCTATTTTAATTATATCAACATGATCAGTTCTTTCTTTATGAAAATGGAGAACTGCAAGATTATTAAATCACTTCTTGTGATGTTTGATTTCTTAACCATTTTTTCAAACACTGGGCCATCAAAAATGAATGCTCACTACTGTCTGATGTTGCAGGATTTACAAGTATTAGTTTGACCAAAGTCATGATACAATTTATCCTCTGCTGTTGAGGTGCAGATAATGTTTGCAAAATCAAAATAACATCATTAAGTCAGTTTACTGAATGGGGCTCATAATTACTTAGAGTCATGATGTGTGCGGACAAAACAATCATGATTATAAAATAATAATTATTACTATAGGTAGTATGAATATATACAAATAACATTAAATGCTTGAGATTAGATTTTAACCATTTGGTTCATTTTATCCAGTTTAATTTTTTTAGATTTATGGGTTTGGTTCATTTTATCTAGTGTAAGATTTTTTCTATAGGTCCGAAAATTTTAGTTGAGAAAAGTGGGAGGCAACCGTCCCACCTGCCCCCCCCCCTCTCCATGGTCCCCATGTCTTCTATATAATAGGAATACAATTTTATCAACAATAATAAATTTTGAGCAAAGGATCTAACATGATAATATAATATAATTAGATAAATCAGAAATACAAAAATAATACATCAGAGATATATATATATATATATATATATTATTTTGACAAAATTCATTCAAGATTGAATAATAATTGAATACATGTACTGATCTTATCTAATTATAAGAAAACAAAATTGCCTCTGCTTTTACTTTGAATGGTGTATAAATAAGCATAAATGTTATATCATTATTACATCATATTTTTTCTGATGTATGTTAATTTTCTTTCTAAAATAAATGTAAGAAGGTTCCCTATATAAAGTGAATATACGCATGCACCCTTATATAATATTTAACCCCTAAAAATATATAACATATACAAATTTCCTGGTTTTCATCAAATTATATTTATATATACAGGGTGTCCCATAAGTAACACACCATTGTAAAAATAAAATAAAAATGAATTGCAAATATTCTGTTCTATTTTTTGTAGATATAATCTGTGATATTTTATTATAATATTTTATAATGTAAATTAGTTTAATAAGATTGGGAAATGAACAATTATGCAATGTGTTACATAATTTCTATAGAGCAAATTTTTATAGCTAATTAACTGAAGTCTGATATATCTGATTTAAACTCACTGGTACATTCAAATATTTCATATCACTGCAGTTCACTGCATATATTTCAACATTATCTTCATAGGCATTGTTTAAGCATGATTGATTATATTTATGGTAGTTAATCTAATATTATCTAAAGATTTTCTTTTAATAATAAAAACCCCAATCGCCTCATTGACCATTCAACTGTATGGTGACTATTCAACAAATTCAAGGAGACTGGCAGCGTCAATGAGATTCATCGAGGTGGTCCATCACTATCTGCTTCTGATGAAGATATTGCAACAGTTGTTTTAGGTGTTCTGAAATGTAGTCCCAAAAATCTGTGTGCAAGCTAAGCCAGGAAACAAATGTCAGAAAATTGTCAATTCATAATATTTTGCAAAAACAAAACCTCCACCCCTACAAAATGCAGCTTTTGCAGGAGATGCTAGAGGATGATACTGATAGAAGGTTTGAGTCTGCTGCAACACCTACTTTTACCAGATTTTGAAGTAAATAGGCACACCTTAATGTATTGGTCCTCAGATAACCCTCAATGGGTTGAAGAAGGAAATGTTCAAGGTGATCCTTGATTAATGGTTTGGGCAGGTTTATGGAAAATTGCTTAGTTGGTCCATTTTTTTCAAAGACTTATACTTAACAATGCTGAACACATTTTTACAGTCCATTATTGATGAACCTTCTTTAAATCAATGCATAAAGTTGTGGTTCCAGTCCACTTTGCAGCTTCTGTACGCAAATATCTCGATTCCGAATTTCAAAATCAATGGATAGGGCATAGAGGCACCACAGAAGGACTATTTTCCCTGGGGGCACTTAAAATCATGCATTTACAATACAAGACCAAGATCGCTTGATGATTTAAGACAAATAATAACAGTTGAAATGGCTAGGATTAGTGTTGAAACAATATGACAGGTTCAAGCATTGTTAATCCATCGCTGTGGAATGTGCCTGGAATTAGAAGGAGGACATTTTCAGCATTTTATTTAAATATTTTATATTAAATATCAGACTTCAGTTAATTAGCTATAACAATTGGCTCTATAGAAATACATAACACATTGTGTAATTTTTTATTTTCCAATCTTATTTATTAAGATTGGAATTTATAAAGGAGAAAAAAAAGTCTGAATATTAAAACTTCAATTTATATATATATTTCAGATAAATTCCGTGAACGCTATAAAATTAATAAAAGCAATTTTTGACTCATGGATTTATTATATATGAATAAAATATTTAAAATTTAAAAAATATGATTAGTTATCAATATAGTTGAGTTTAAAGTTAAGATTACATTTAATTATATCTAATAAATCAAAAGAAAAAATTATTGATAAATAGATAAAAAAGATAGAAAGATTGATCAAGTCACAAGATAGACAAGATAGTGCTATTTATTTGTAAATCTCGAACACAGAGACATCCATCCACGATCACAATTAATAGTTGGCATGTCATCACGAATGTGTATAGCTTCTTTAATATGTATGTCAGGGTGATCTTTAGAATATTCTAATATTTTTGTAGTAAAAGGAATAGTAGGAATTTGTTGGGTGGTGTGATATATATTATAATGTTCTGACACAGCTAATATCTTAACATCACCTTTGTGAATGGCATTAATATGTTCTTTAATTTGCGTGTGTAATTCTCTTTTGGTTTCCCTTATGTAGTATCTTCATAAATGAAACATGTTAGTTCGTATATAACATTTTTCTTTTTGAAAAATTTGTTAGATAGGGTACAGTTTTTAGATGTGCACGTAGGCATGAGGATATTAATTTATTATGTAATTTGGTTCTGATGTAAAGATAGGAGTAATATTTAGTTTACTTTGTTCAATAATTTGTTTGACTTCATTTGAGTGTTGAGCATTTATATTTATGTTTTAATATATAATAATAAAAATCATGGATTATACCTACAAATAAAATAGAACAGTATATTCACAATTTATTTTTCCAATGGGGCATTACTTATGGGACACCCTGTAGATGTAATTTAACAAAGACCAGGAAATTCGGTATATTATGCACAATCATAGCCACTTAAGTGCACAAATGGCTGCCTGATAAAGTTAGGCCTGCAGCCATATGCATGCAAGAGTCTAAATTTGTAGAGTTCTAATCATTAGAACTCTACAAATCTAAACTACAGTTAGTCTAGAGTGGTCTAATCTAATAGTTGGTATGCTAAATAGAAATCTAACTATAGACTTCTAAATTGCTATAATTAGTAACACAAGTCATTTTATTTATAACAAGGACTCTTATTGGTGGAAACTCAGTTATCTAATTCAACTATTATTATATAGGTATGGGAGGTTGTCATATTGTATCATGCGGGTTTTGGAGACAAGCCAAAATTACACAATATACAGTACACACTATAATTTTTCACAAAGAAATATAATCAACAGTAAGTGTTTCCCACTCAATAGCATTACCAAAGCCTAAATTATAATGAGTCTGACCAATTAAAAGTCTGCTAAGTTAGGATAAATCTGAGACTCTATGAGAATTTTGTATTAACTCTGCATAGCAAAACATTTGTCTTTTATACAGACCATCTCGTAAAGAAGAGGTTAATTAATTATGTCTATTACACAATCAACTTCCAATCGACTAATTGAATTAATAGTAGAAAATTTAGATGCGAGAGAGAGTCCAAAGCCTGCAGCTGCGAATTAAGTTTGTTAATTCAATAATGGAAGGTGAAAAAAGCCTAAATCGAGAACAAATTTCCATTTCAGTAACTTAAGCGAACCATCAAGAGGATCAAACACAGGTTTGTAATGTTGGTGAATGTTAACATTTACAAAATCTGCCATTTTCATGTAGCTAAGGTTAAACTATTAAAATTTAGACAGCTCTGGGACAATCTACATTATATCATCTAAAAGCTAGTTAGATTCGTCTACTTAATTATTGGTACATACGGAAATTAGAGTTCTATTTGCGCTCAGCGATACTGAGTAAATTGAGCACCCATGACAAAGAAACGGAAGGAATGTTGCCTGCATATCGATTTCAAAAAGTCTAATCTAATCGTAGAACTCAAGTCTAGACCTCTACATTTGCCTGCATGTGGAAGTTTAGAACTCTAATTAGACTTCTTCAGATTTGTGTAGAACTCGAAAAAATATGTAGAGTTCTACAAATCTAATTTTGCGTGCATACTGCTGCTGGTTGTAATATATTTTACTAAATAATCTGACATTGCTTTTATAATATATTTGCATTATGCAATTATATTTAGAATCAGTGTGCAGATCTTATATTATTAACAGATGCATGCGCCAGAATCGACAGACAACTCAAATTGCAGTCTATTTTTTTACAAATGACTGTAGGTACTGAAAAGCATCAGCCCACTGTTAACCCTTATCTACTGGAAGAGGGTGAGGTTGATCTGTAAAATTGTATTACTTAAAAATATATATGTTTTTGTAATCTTTTCTTACCAATACTAAACATGTTTAAACAAATAACTCCCATAAAACAAATAGTGCATACATTTATATAATGTATAAGTTCAAGAAAATAGTAAATATTTTTTATCTCAAAAAATTGTCCGATGACATGATGGAACCTCTCATACAAAGATGACTGACATACTTCAAAAATACTAACAAGTGAAGTTTCCCAAGTAACCCCACTGTGTGAGTTAACTTTGACTTTGTTTCAAATGTTGCCTGTCTGGAAAAGGTTAAGCAAATTATTATAAATTTATGAATTTAGATAATTTATTTGCCTGTCTTCTTCATTTCAGGTGCAAAACTTGTTATAAAGCCAACATCGTATAAATAATAATTTAATCTGTAAAGAAAGAAATATTTTTTGTAATTGTGTAGTTATTATATAGTTACATTCATAATAAACCTATATTTTCTTAATTTCTTGTATATAAAGGTGCATAAAAAATTTACTAATCAGAGTCTAATTAATACTAAAAATTGTATTGAATAAATGATGATATTTATATACGAAATTTAGCTTCCTCATTGATAGATCAATTGAAATATTTTAATTATAGCCACAGCTCATTCCAAATTGTGCCTGTTGATTATTTAGAAACTTGAAGTGTTCATTAGATTGCCATATGATAATGCCAAAATGGTTCTGTATTTTGAACTGATAAAAAACTTGTATTATACCCATGAGTAAAAAGTAAAACAATATCTTTTTAAAATATTTTTGGTTTAGATTGTAATAGTGTGTATAGCATTAAAATATTTCCTGTATAGATAATAATATTATGTAATATTTAATAAGTTTGTAATTCATCCTCCATACATATATACTATATTCAAAACTTATTTTTATCATAAACAAATTTTTCTATTTTTGTTATATAATTTTTAATTATATACTAATAATTTAATATGTATATTTAAAATATTATATATTTAATATGTAATAATTTTAAATAAATCCATATAAATGAAATGCATCATTAATATAAACATAAAGCTAAAGAGTAGATTCTCATCACCTAAAAAATTTTGCATAAATTGAAATTCTCATCACTATCACTACGATTAACCAAAATATTAATATCATAAGTTTTTCATTGATTTTGAAATGATGAAAATATGTATGAGAAGTGGAAATTTCATTTTCATACTTAACCCTCATTAATCTATTTTTAGTTTTCTTTCCCCATTTTTATTATATTTATAATGGGAAAATTTTAACTTTCCAAAAATATAAGACAAAATACAATAATGGAATAATAGGTACTAAATCATAATGAATCAGGACGTACTTAACAGGTATTTTGGTTATAAGCAGTGTATGTGCAAAATGAAAACTATTAAGGTTTTTAGTTTCTTTTACTATGTGCCTCTCTCTCACACACTCCACCATATTAGACATCAAATTTTTAACTTATGTATTTTTGAATATCTTATAAACTTTTATATTTCTATTATTTTTTTATGATTCTGATTATATTTTTAACAAATTTTAAAGGTTTTTAACAATTTTTTTAATTTATTTAATTATTACATGTTTTCAGATTCTGAAATGGCAATCAAACTTTTACATTTGCAGACTTTTATTATGCTTGGTAACTACAATATATATATAATAATTTATTCTGTACTGATTGTATTTATTAATTTCCCCGCATATTTCAGCTTTTTATGGATTTTCTCCAATCAGATGTCTTGCAAATGAAACTACTGTTCGATTTTACCTATTAAGAGAAAATCAGGTTTGTTATTTTTGTAAATTGATATTGGTTAGGTATAGTTTGTAGACATCAGTTAAGGGGCCAATATATCTTTCTCTCGATAAACGTTACAGTGGAGTCCAAGCTCTACTGCCACCTTCAAATTGATTGTGTCGCAAATAGCAACCACATACTGTGCTGTTAAAACTACGTCTTGTAATCTGGAATTTGCCAACCAGAGGTCAGTACTGTCTACAAATAAACTTGTTGCGAAAGTTGTTCATCAACTTTTTGTAAAAACCATCTTACAAATCTAATATTAAAATGAAAAAATCATGTTTATTACAAATCCTATTTATTACAATATTTCTATTTTTAATCAGAATAAATACACCTATATTTTAATGTATATTTCACGTGAAAATATTTGACAACATCTCCCCACTCCATTTATCCCACCCAAAACAGTTTGTTTGACCCTAGTCACGTTACATTTGTGACACCACCATCCAATTACCACTCAAATTATCTCAATTTAGTCTTCACCCTCTACAATGTTCACAGTGGAGCCTACATTAACCCTTCTGTTGTCACTGGTAAGTCAAATATTTCCTTATTTACGAAAGCAATTATAGCTAGATTTTTTTATTTTTTAAAAAACATACTTTTAGATTTTTTGAAATTATTATTCCCAAATACGGTGTGTGTCTACTCTCAATAAAACGGAATAAAATTCACGTTTTAAAATAAAATGTGATTATTTAAAAAAATACATTAATTAAAAAAAATCATTTGTATTTGTCTAAATTAGCATGCTTCTTTTTATTACCAATATACACGAAGTTTGGATTGCGTCAAATATTTTAAATTCTAGTGAAAAATTGATTTTAGAATATCTTATTGAACTAAACATTATAGAGAGTGGAACGGAATAGTTAGCCTCTCTGATTTTCTACTGTCTTGATATATTTCTCTTCCCTGGCATGAATTAGTTAGCAATGGACGAGTATTCATCATGTTAGACATGAGCAAATCTTCGAATTATTTATGCTCCAAATCTGCTTCTTACTTCACATGCTATTCATTTAATATATCAATAAAGCTGGCTGAATTAATAGCGAAACTATTTTATTCATCTTGAAGATATTAGAGGACTGGTTCTATCCTTGTGTTTTAATAATTCTTAATTCATTTTTATTTGACAATATTTGAAAGCTTTATTTAATGTGAGTTAAAGATATTTTAAATGTATAATTCTAATTTCAATAATGCTTTCGAAGTTCGCTGTATACATACAATCGACCTGTGATTTACAAGATCAGATCCTGCATTCTCTGTTCTTTCATAATCTTTTTCTGTGAGATTATATTTGGGTTGTATCATTCTTTTAATTTTTTTGCTGCATTAAACATAAAGTATTAGTCGGTCGTCTCTGACGTTAGAATCCAAGACAATAAGACTTTGTGTATACAGTGGGTAAACATAAATATTGTAACCATGTCAACAATAGCATAGCTACATTCCCTTTATGTTTTGAGGTCTTTTGTCAAACAGCAAGCTATTGTTTGCTTTATAGTTATTGTGTTTTCTGAATATTGCTTGCACAAACTAGAAGCCACGATTATGCAAGTTTTGATATAATAGTATACGTATTAAAACAACCTCACAATTTTCTTATGTATTTGCAGATATTAAGATAGTTTGAACTATAAAATTATTAATTATCAAGATTTTAAAATAAATATCTACTGCGTTACTCATCTTATACCTTAGTAACTACTGATTGTTGCATAAGTAGGAGTGAAGGGTTCTGCATCAGTCAGTTGAAACAACACCCCTTTCTTGCAACTGGATAATTTTAAACACTCTCTTCAGATATAATTCGAACCAACAGATCGCAATTGGAACGCGGAATAGAACGATACATAATCTTTGTGAATGGTATAAAATGGAGCCCACCCCCGCCTAGCCACCTTAATGCCATCATCATCCCAATCTCTACCATATTTGTTGCAATTCTCGTTCTTATTACGCTAATTCTGCGCCACATCGCGTAAGTCCTTCTTATACACTTTAATCGATCATTTTCCGAGGTTATAAATGCATTTAAACTCTGACCGTAATAGAAACCGACGCGCTTACCTCAACGGTCAATACAGCTCGGCAAACAACAATGACTGCGCTATAAACGGAAAGAATCAGGTGTCACCAATAAAGTCAGATGAAGTATGTCAGGAGAAAAGCGGTTTAAACAATGGAGTCTGTCTCACAGGGTGAGTGATCTTCTAAAAAGAAAAATGAGTGATATGCATGTCCACTATTAAATTTGAAACTATTAGTATTTTATTTGAGTTTTTACAATTTATTGAAATATATGCTACATGTATGTGTATAGTGTGAAGATTGTTACATGTATGTGTATAGTGTGAAGATTGTTACATGTATGTGTATA
>JAUZNC010043101.1:40039-57402 GCA_034780395.1 Vannuccia rotundouncinata | reverse complement strand
ATGTTTGTTTTCAAGCTTGTCTAAATGTGATCGATATATTGACAACTGCAACATTGGTGCTGATAGTTTGCACATATCCCAATAAAGTTATTGGCTAACATGGTTCATCCACTCAGAAGATACATGATGAGGGTGGCGTGCGAACGTAAAAGAATAATGGTCATCCATTTATATTAATGAATTTTAGATCATTGAACACAAAATAGTTAAATTCTAATTTTACCATATTTTTATCTTATTATTTTACCTAACCCTAACAATAAATTAAATATTTGTTTGTATAAATACCTCTAATTTTCTACTTCTGAATCATTATTTATATTTGTATTTATTTTGCCTAAAAGTTGACACGCGAGATAGTTTTGCTTGTTAGAGATTTGAATTTTAATAATAATTCTGTAATACTTCAACCAAAAGGATATTTTAGAAGTTCAGTTAAGTAATTTAGCTTAAGATTCGTGAGTCGCACTTGTATTACTAAATCTTTTATTAGATTAAAGTTTCAGAAAAGAAATTCTCCTGTTGGAATGCGGGCTGAATTAGTATTTGAGACCGTCATGAACAATGTCTTATATATTAATTATCTAGACCGGCAAACTGACCAATATTCAAATGTAATAAACGTCCGCGGAGGAATATATCTATATTTATAATCAATGCCAAATTGATGGACGGAAACTCAACATTAACTCTAAGATTAATGAAATTTATAAATTAATCGATTAATGATTATTGAAAACCCTCTTTAAAACGAAACTAATACCGTATTTAATTGAAATGCGCTCTGGATGTTTTTTTGATCAGTTTGCCGGTCTAAATAAATAATATATAAGTCAATGGTCATGAAGTAGGTTGTTCACTACGCATGATGTAGGTACCTATTAATTTTATAATAAAAATTATCTAAGAATACTTTTATAATATAGGCTATACCAGAATAAAGTGCGTTTTTTAAAAATTGATTTCATAGATTATAAATTGTACAGTATTTAATTTAAATATTAACCGTAGAGTGTCTACTTAGGGAAAACAGCGTTTTCAATTAATTAATTTCATAGATTAGAGCGTCTATTTAAATTTCAAATATATTTCCAATATAAACCATATAGAATTAATTGTTAAAATTATTAAAAAACGCACTTTATAACGGTATGGCCTAAAAATACAACATAATTGTTTTATAACTTTAACTAAACAAGACGTTATAAAGAATAGTTTTTTCAATAAATTTATTCATCCTTATTAAACTTGTAATTACTCCATTTTTCCGATTGAAAAATTGGAGTCATCTGCTTGACGGATTAATTCTCTTTATAATTAGAAAAACTCTTTTCTAATTGCAGTTTTTATTAGGATTAATTTAAGAATAAAATAAAAAATCTTTATAAAAAATTTTAATGACCCAATTTATTTATTATTTATTGAAAAACATTTCTGCCTTTATGTGTTAAGATATTTTATTAGGAGGTTAAACAATGTTGACAATGTTAAAATAAACGTTTAATAAACATAGATTTTACTTTTTAATTGAAGAAACAGAAGAACACAACTTTGCTGCCCAACAACCAATTTTTAAAGGATTGTTGGCGGACCACATTCTGCTATTGTGAGAGTTGACGTAACCGCTAAGACCGCATTCTATTGGGTATCTATGGATATCAATGCACATCATTCTATTCGACATCTATGCATATCTATGCACATCATTCTGCTGGATATCTATGAATATCTCCTGTAAACCAATGACTTAAGTATTATTTATCTAGACCGGCAAACTGACCAATATTCAATAGTAATAAACGTCCGCGGAGGAATATATCTATATCTATAATCAATGCAAATTGATGGGCGGAAGTTCAACATTAACTCTAAGATTAATGAAATTTAAATTAATTGATTAATATTGATTGAAACCCTCTTTAAAACGAAGCTAATACGTATATAATTGAAATGCGCTCTGGACGTTTATGATCAGTTTGCCGGTCTAGATAAATAATATATAAGTCAATGCTGCATACATATATTCCATTAATTTCACTTCATTTAATCCATCATTTTCCACTATATTTTTCTTTATTTCAAATTTTTTCTATTTCACAGTTTATTCTTATTTATTTCGCACTTGGTTTGTATTCATTAATTTGTATTCGTTTCTCTCATTTCATTTTTCTTCAATTCTCCCTTCCTACCATATAATTTCTTTCAAGAATGACAATTAAACTTAAGGAACATCATCCTTTACTTATTAATAATGTTGTTCTACTAATATGTTTGTTTCAGAGAGTCATATAATAAAAATTATCAATATAAAACGAGTAATAAAAGTAAAATCTATTAAAACATTGATTAAATTAACCACTTTTAAAAACTACAATGCTATACAAACCAAATTTAATTTAATTTAGAAAGAAAAATACAGTTCTTCATTCTAATTGAAAATAAACTTTATAACTGTACAATTTTATACTTAAACCAATTTCTTAATATATAAACAATGTTTTCTTGTCTTGATTTTTTAAATAATTGACTTAATCAAACATGTTAAAAATCTAAAAAATCTTAAATGGCGTAAAAATATCTTTTTTTTGTTTATTTTTTTCATTATTACTCTATTAATAGACATTACTATATTTCTAGAGGGTCTCATATTCTTGAATTAAATTGGATCATTTTCGAAATTTACCATAAAATCAACTTGCAATATCAAACCTTTATTACTTGGAGCTGATCAAAGACAAAACTTCTTTATAAAAAAAATATAAATGTTCGAAATGTTACGTTAAATATCATTATTTAAGGATGTTAAATCTGTTTTATTCAATATATTTTTTAATATGATTTCGAATAATAATCACTGATTTTATTAATTAATTGACAATGGAATAACATTTCCACAGCCATCATATTCTTGCAAAATAAATACATAAAACAAAGACTGATATTATCAAAGCATAACCCAACCATAAACCACTCTCACGAACAATATGAACAAGCTGAGCTTCTTACTTTTGTTTTGCTGTTTATTTTTTATTTTTTAAATTCGTTTTATCTCGATAAAGTTTTCAAATCTCAAAAGCTGACTTAAAATCGCAAAATACACTCATCATTTGAGAATTAATCTTTTAAAATTTTAAAATTTTAATTTATATAATTTGGTTTTTATTTTAGTATTCATTATTTAGCGGTTTATTTTATTACAGATGGTTTTATTTTATTTAAATTTTGTTTAGTACAAATGATATTTATTTGTTGTATATGAAAATTAACTACCTACTAATTCTATTTTCAAAAAGTATCGTGTCATAATTTAGATTTTTCATATTCCCGTCACATTTTAAGATTTCTGATTTTTATTTGAAATCGGAGAGCTTTTTAAAATGCGACGATCTCTTATACTGCGATTTTTTAAATGATTTGGTTACGATTTCGATTTACGACTCGAAAATAAGAAAATCAACAAGAAATGAAATAATTAAACTATTTCACAAATCCGAACCTTCCTTCGCTCATTTTAATCCTTTCTCATCATTGAAATCAAAATCGATTTTAATTTAATATTTTTAATCAATAAAATACTAATCTACTATGCTATACAGTCGTTTGTTTCGTAGCCATAGTTCATGTCAACAACTGTGGTTTCCTTGAAGATATAATTATTATCTACATAATCACATGAATTAATTTTTAAAAAGGACCTGTCAATATCATTCAACACTAAAAGAAGTTTATCAAATTATGTTTGTTAAAATTTATATTTGAGTAAAGTTAAATTAAACATTGATCAAACTCTGTTAAAATATATAATATCGATCAAACTATCCTAAAATATTATTTATTGATGAAATTGCCTCTTTAAAACGAAACTATTACAGTATAGAATTAAAATACACTGAGTAAAGTCTTTCGGTCACTTTGTCGGTCTAGATAAATAATATGTAGGTCAATGTATTAAAGTAAATAGTTAATTGTTTCATTCGTTGCCTTATTTCATCCTTCAACAGACAACATGCCTCACGCTTGCTGAATATGAACAGTTCGAACTCTTTCTTCGTTAACTGACGACATTCCGAACAATTTGCGAATTCGTCGTTGCATCTCTCTGTTCATGAGAATGTAAACAATAGGATCGATTATAGAGGTGAGGGGCATGATGACCAAAGCTATAGTCACCGGGTACCAATCCCTGCGATCGAGAATTGTTATCACAAGAACGTAAGGAAAGAAGCAGAGGATGTACATGCCCAGGATGGTGACCATGGTCTTGATGAGTCGCATGTTCTGCGCTCTTTGCTTGCGACCGGCGGCTGTTTCAAGCTGCCCTGGACCATTGTTGAGGGTGTTCTGGACGCGTCGGTTCTGCCGGCAGTAGAAGACGTAGATTCTTCCGTAGACGAGGACCATTACGATCATTGGTGCGAAGAAGAAAATGCCTTCTTGCAGTTTGATCGAGGGTCCCCAAAGAACGCAGAGCAGAAATTCGGGATGGAAGAAGAAAATGTTCCATTGATAGAGGATCCCCCCGAGTGAGAAGTTTAACGCCGCTAGAACGATTATAGAAATCAGCACTCCGATTGTGGCCGGATGGTTGATATATTTACGCTGAAATGCGGTGTGCAGAACAACAGCGTAGCGATTAACTGCTATGGTGGTCAGGGTACCGATGCCTGCCGTCAATGGGAAGTGATTCAGCATTATTTCAACAATGCACGAAGCCATATCGACAAATGCGTATCTGCCCTCCGCACAAAATATGGAGAGTCGTAAGCCCTTTTCCAGGAGCCCTAAACTTTGTACACGATCGAAGGAGGAGAGAGTGATGAGGAGATA
Source organism: Vannuccia rotundouncinata (assembly GCA_034780395.1). Taxonomy (NCBI): domain Eukaryota; kingdom Metazoa; phylum Platyhelminthes; order Proseriata; family Coelogynoporidae; genus Vannuccia; species Vannuccia rotundouncinata. The sequence goes on along the minus strand of JAUZNC010043101.1, from coordinate 52,575 downwards.
GATGTCCACCTTTTTCTGTTTTGTCGTGCCCAAAACGACAACTGTAAGACCGTTAAGTAGTATACCCAGGAAGGCAATGGTTAGCAGTATTACCGCTTCGATTGTATATCTCATTGTGTTCGTCTCCGGTGATTGAGACATGTTCTTCATCTCAGGAGTTGTTGTATCGTTGCTGACATCAGTGACTTCGAACATCTTCCCGAGCTTCGCAAAGAAGTTTTTAAAACAGCAATATTATTAAACAGAAATATAAGAAAGTTATGCTTGACATTGGGAGCAGGAATTCCATTGGTGGAAACGCTTTATTGAAAAACCAAATTAAATATTACATATTTGTTTTATTTAATTTTTATATTTATGAAATGTTTTTATTGGGGCCATAGACATTATATTTATAATGATTGGGGTATAAAAGTAGCCATTTAGAATGCATTAGAAATAATATAACATTCAAATATATTTTAAATATTTTTCAAAATGATTTTTTTTCAGCAAATATTTTGATAATAATTTGGAGTCAAAAATTTAATATAAGATTAATACTGTATTTATAAAATACCCGCCACCGTGGGTCATGGAGGAAATGTATTTGGAACTTCTAATGTATTGACTACAGCAATCACCGGCATTAAAGGAAATATATAAAGATGGATTGAGAGAAAATTCTTTGAAAATGGAAAACGGTTACCGGTTTAAAGGAAAAATAATAATAGTGTTCTCACCCAGTCAGCCAATATAGACCGGGAGAGAGAATTACTTATATTGTTTTACTACTTTAAATTATACGGTTACCGGTGTGGAGGAAAAATAATAATAATGCTCTCACCCAGTCAGCCAATATAGACCGGGAGAGAGAATTTTAGTACTCCCATGTTAACCCATTGATAAAACTATTGCTGACAATTTTGCATGGAAAACAAGTTCCTTCCTGCACAAAAAGACCACGGTTAAACGGTTCTTGCAAAAATCCAAACCACGGTGGAACCAGAGAGCGGGAATACTATTATAATAGTTTAAGTCCCGAAATTTTATTCTCTCGAAAAAATTGTAAACGAATGCTGAAGAATTTTCTAGTTTTGGTAAAAAACCCGCCGAAAAACGCGAGAAAACATTACAAACGAATGCTAAAGAATTTTCTTCAATAAAGAATATTTTACTACACTGTGCTTGCACGAATTCAAATGAAAAAGTCCAAGCAAAAATCAAAAAAATATCTCTAGGTGGGGTCTCCCTCCTCAATGAGGTATCCAACCTTTTGAATAAGGTACTAGGACAGATAAGGGGTCTCCTAACGAAAAATGATTAAGCGACGGATCCTTTACCGCCTTTTCTCTTTGTTCTCCGGGTCGAGTTACCGGACCCCGTGTGAAGTTGAGCTTCACCAGCAACAGGAGCTTTAGCGGCTCTGAACTTCACTGGAAGGTCCGTCACGAAAGAGAATCTGTGATCTCTTGACCCATGGTTCACCATGCCTTTGGCCGTGTTAGTTTTCTTTGCACAGCCATCAATTGGACACCTGAAGGGGGGGCCTTCCAACTAGAAATACCGAGCGAGCGTTTGGCCCGTGGTCGGCGCTAGGACTTGGCTCGTATGTTCATGTACGGCCTGTCCTGGAAAGTCTCTTGGGTGTTGGTCTTCTGCGAGTACTTCGTCTATCTGCTGGTCTACACTATGACATTGAGTCATAGGCCTTTGGAGCCAGCCTTGTTTCTTATAGAACTTTTTGCAGTTCGGGATCCGACACTCGAGTGTTATGCTTGGTTCGATAACGGGGTCAGTGCTGTTTGGGCCATTTGTATAGTCCTCTCTCAGATGTCTTCTCCTCTCTTTTTCAGTGGCATACATGCGGTGGCAGTTGTCCGCCAAGCATTCTAAAAGTCGCTTCCTCATCCCAGTCAGTGATTTCTGATCCCATGCTCCCATCCGTGTTAATGATTGAGCCAAGATAGTTGAATTTGTAAACATTTTCGAGGGTATCGCCTCGAAATTTGACTTTTGCAACTCTCCCTCCTCTCGCATTCGAGCTTAACGCCATAACTTTCGTCTTACCGATGCTTACATTTATACCGAGAGGTTTCATTACATCGTCCAGCCTTTTGAGGTTGGACGATGTAATGAAAGTTATTAGAATGACAGACCTTCCTCTCTTTTGTCCATCACGCACATGTCAGATCTGCATACTCCACATTGAGAATGCTAAGGTCGAAACTTGTACTGGGTACGGTCAGGGGGCCATAAGACTTGCTTATGCTCTTAACTCTAGTATTCGCTTTCATGTCTACTACTTTGACGATATAGTGCAATGTGATCAGAAAGAGAGTGGGACCGAGGACACAACCCTGTCTCACACTCCTTCTCATATCGAAGCCGCGCTCTTTAACAAAACCTTTGCCATCTCTGTGAATCTCTTTGATGATGTTCACCCAGCCAACTTCAAGCAACCTTGTGGTAACTTTTCTGACACCTCTTGCTTCAAACTCTGAATATTAAGTCAAAAGGATCGATAGGCCGCGCTTTCATGGTCTGTATTCGTACTGAAAATCAAAATCAAGTGAGCTTTTGCCCTTTTGCTCTACGCCAGGTTTTTGTCCTGACTGAGCTCACCTTGGGACACCTGCGTTACTTTTGACAGATGTACCGCCCCAGTCAAACTCCCCGCCCGACACTGTCTTCAGAACGGGTCGCTCACCACCAAATTATTACAAATCTTTTTCTGTATTAGTAAAAATGATTCTCTAACGAAGAATCATAAATTGTTTGCATTTTAATTGTTAATTACTGTGGTTATATAATAATAGAATTTAATTACGTAGTTCAAATCTTTCATTAAAAATTATTTTCAACATGAAGTAAATTGTCCGAAAATAACTAAAATCTTATGACTTTTTTCAAATTCAAATTTTAAAGGTTTGCTCAACGATGATACTTATGATTAATAAAATGTTACACCATGGCATTATTTAAATACTTAGACTTAAAAAATTACAGAATTGATGCCAGTCAGGTAAAATAGCCTGCCGTTAAACTTAATCGATAACGCTATAGTTTGTCGACAAAATTATTGATTTTTTACATTAAACCAATAAGATACGTAGGCCGACTATTCATTAATTAATTAGTCCATAATAAAATCAATGATCAGTGACTATTAATATATTAATATAAAACGGTATCGATTGTTTAGCAGGCAGGTTGAGAAATCGCAAGTCGATCATTTTGTTTGTCTATTTTTATAATAATTTAGTATTTTTATGCTAATTGATATTTGGTCTTGATATTTGTGTAGCGAGTATATTATGTATAAGTTATCAGATGTTATCTTCAAAATGTAATAATCAAATAAGAATCTTGAAACTTTTTCGTCCCACTGCACTATAACAATTTTTTTAAACTGTATTTCCTACATTTGTTAATGAACCATCAAACCCAACTTCTTTATTCCAGAGTGGCTAAAATTCAATTCAACAATTGTTTTATTAAAGCAGCTGATATATTTTGTAATCAACATGTTATTAATAATTAGGTGTCTTATTTGCGACCTCAGGAGTATAAAAGCTAGGGATGGCAATAGAAGAAAGAGGTTTTTCAACGTATATCCAATACCATAGAACGCATTATGCCGGTAAGTCAGCTATATACAGTCAGAACTCCGTCAACAGATTGTGACTAGTTTTGGATTGGTCAAGGTGTCCGACAAAAGTACATTGCATCACTCATGTACTGCCGTCTCCAAATGACTGACTCGGCCAACTTGATAAACCGTATTAATTAAACCACGTGATGGATACAAGGAGGTATGACCAGAAGTAGTCGACACACGGAACCTTTGGAAGAAGTTTTTTGACCACTCAACCTGAGATATAGGAGACAGAGTTGACAGTAAAGATCGAAAGTTCAGGCATGATTGACATCCCACAAAGCAGGTTGGAGCAGATCTTTTCGAAATATCACATTCCGCTCTTCAACACCCCGTTTCCCGTTATGCAATTAATCACGCCAGCATGGCCCACAAATAGACGATAAACTGATCATGGGTTTGCACCACCCCCTTGCAAAATGATATACAAATAATCAAAAAAAATTACAAGCATAGAAATTACCCAAAATAATCAGAGGAAACGATAATAGACTAAAATAATATATAATAAATATACTGAAAATACAACCATTGAAAAACGAGTCCCGGTGCAAATTGTATAATAAACATTTATCAAATTATTCTTTTCAAAATTATATAATATATATATAATATTTTTAATAATACTAAGGTTGGCTTACAGTTAAATTAATTAATAATATTTAAGGAAACGACTCACCAAAGCAATACGATGTTGATGTAGAACAACTTTAGTTCGGTATTGATCCGGACATATGCGATCTTTGTTGAGGTGGTATGTTGGCTCTGATGATTTGAAAAAACACCTTTGAGTAAAATTCGTTTGGTTTTATATATTTCCATAATATGTTTTTGTTTCAGGAATTTGGCGCGTCTGATGCACCATACACTGTATTAAAATTTGGAGAAAAACACAGTAAAAAAAGTATGGATGCCACTAATAAGAGATGACATATAATTCTGATAAGAATAACAGCTATTACTGAATACTGACTAAGCTAGTTTTGTCTGAAATCTTGAACCAGTATAATAATCGATATATAATATCAATCAGTTTACATGAAGTCCGTTCCTTAAGTTTTAACTATTGAAATCATAGATATACTATCTTTGTTTAAGTTTAACTAGATTGATAATCTTGCTGATTGTTGTCACTTAGTATCGGTTTCGGTCGATCCTGGCAAAAATTAAATATTATTAGTAATTACTGTAGTAATATTAAATTCAATAATTGTGTATATGTATCCATTAAATATATATCTTCTGTTAAAGTCATTTTCAAATTATTTAACCAATCACAACTCTGGATTTGCCATACACGCGATGTCCAATCTAGTTCTATATATAATAAAAAATATCTATGATTAAAATATACTAATTTATAGAATAATAATAACCCATTATTCTATTATAAGAGATAGTTTTATGATGTCTTTGGTTTTTTTTCCATTGGTACATAAAGTGGACTTTATACATCGTCTTTAAAGAAGCGCTTTATATGCCATGGACTACTTTATGTATCATCGAGAAAACTTTTTGTATTAATTCTTTTCATAATAACAAATAGTAAAACAAAGGCAATAGTATTGATTTTTATTTTGAAGTTTGCCTAAATGGGTAGACAAAGAGAATGATTATATATTTTAATTAAATTCATTTTTAAGAGCAACTTACTATAATCAAGCAATTTTAAGATACATAAATTGTCTGTAAAGTATAATTAATTACATTTGTATCAAAAACTGTTTCACTTCTATTATTTCTTAAATCATTCTTCTGAAAAATGTTATGGGTAGACGAAGAGTATTAAACTGCAAACAGAATCAATAAGAGTTGAAACTCTATGTATAATTATTCTATGATTTATACTATAAAATTACTTTCTCCATTAGTACATAACGTGGACTTTATAATGAACTATGGAGAAAAATTGATTTACACGAATTGTAAAAGTACATTTTGATACTCGGAAAATTTCAAATACTGCTTCGCTTCGCTCACTCGGAAAATAAATTGTCCTCGTATCATAAACTTCCACTTTACCAATTTCGTATAAATATTTGTTATTAAATCTATATAAATAAATTAAACGACCTTGATTGTGATTATTCAAAAGTAAAAATTATTATCAAGGATTTATTTCACTCCAGAAATAATAGAATAGAAATTTAACACGGTAACAAATAGAGGAATATACAATACACATAGGAAGGAATACAATACTTGTTTTACAAAATAGTATAAATATATTTATAAATTGTTACATTTAAAAATAATATTCTTACATAATTTTCGGTGCTATGGTGCTATGTATGCAATCAAATTAATCACATAATATATAGGTACGGCAATGATCATATTAGCTGAATTTACATTTTGTACACACGTATATAGTTGTGTCTCTGAACAAAATCTCATAACAAGTTTGGATAATATAATTTGGCAAATAAAAATCAACCTTTCCAAAAATGAATCATCTATTATTGTTGCATTTTGCATTGTTGCCACAATTAGTGTAGCTGTTTTTTGAAGAACTGTATAAAATATAAAGCTCTGCGTCATCTTTCGCAGAACACACCCTTAATTATTCAAATTCAAGATTGTCATTGCTTTGATCAACACTGTTGTTCACAAATATACACGGGGAATCTGATTGACGAAATTGATGTATCAATTAGTCCAATATTATACATAACTTACAATATATACTTACTTATACTAACCTATATTTTCACAACTAAATTGCTGCTCTACATCACATTGTTCGTGTTCTTTAATCCAATTATTTGGGAGGCTTAATTACTTGATTGGGATCCCGTTCTTATTGAGGCTAATTTTTTTACATAATAGGCTCCAGGAAAAAATGAGATGAAGGTTGCAATGCCGGCCACTATAGCCTCGACGCTTCTGCTGATGTTTTCATAAAGTCTATATAGTTGGTGGCCTAAGCTGGGGTACATTATTTATAGAGAGATACACGATGAATTTGGAGAAGGTATAGTTTTGCGAAGTCTGAGTAGGTGGTGGAATAAATTCTTGAACATATATTGTTTATTTACACGTTTTGGAATAATCCGCGATAAGGCACTACAAGACTAACTGCTGGTCAGTTGTTCATAAAATGGAGTATAAGTATGTTTCACCTACCACGCATTGTTCTCTTTTAGTAAGTTGAATTACTTAATCGTCGGATGCAATAGTTGTTGTTGCAAATCAGAGCTGTGCCATTTGCCTATCGATTATTGCGTTCACCCATATTATATTCACCTATGTTCACCTATGTATATTATAGCATCGGGATGCAATACCGAAGTGGCAACCCCCTCAGTCTTAACTCTATAGTAGCAGTATTGTATAAAGCGGGTTATAAAGTAAACCACTATTTTTCTTTAAAATCAATTGGAATAAGAAATAGTGCCTATATTTGTTTTTATGGTCGACAAGAAAAAGTTCGTTTTAATATTAGTAGTTACAATCTAGTATTTTATTAAATTTTCTATGAATAAATTATAGGTACATATCTACATTTTTTTCCAGCATATATAATTGGCAAAAGAAATAAATATAATTTATAGAGAAAGTATAAGACAATAATATAAAAAAGAATATTATTATTATATTATAAAAAAGATTTGTATTCCACATTAAAATGTAATGTTTATGTATAAAAGCATATATAATATAAACAAAATATTGTACCCAAAATAAAGGTGAAATAATTTAGTGTTTCATCCCGATGCAAGTATATTATCGACGTACTATAGAATGCAGGACGTATAACTGTTGGCAATTACCTTATGAATAATAAGCTGGGCTTGATATGTCATTTAACTTTAATTAAACATCAGTTATTACAATTATGATTTTATTGAATACGTTTTTTGTGTTCACTATTCTTAGCTTTTTACCTTTCATCATACTGAAAAATTAACACAATATGTTAATTGAAATATATACATATGTTAAATGAAATATGTCAAATAGAGAGGTCTTTTTGCAAACGATTTTACTTTGACAAACTTTAATTTTAACAAATGTATATCAAATAAATATAGTATAGCGCATATAGAAAGGAAATAGGGTTTTAAAATTAGTTACAAAAAATAAATTTGGTAAATTGTTGCACACTTTCTTAAAATTCAGCAAAAAAGCAAACTAAAATAATCACATTTTACAAACCGGTTGTCAAAATGTTCGTATTTACATTACGTTATCATCTAAAAAAATAAAAATAGTTTAAAATAAATATTATATCTGTAAACAAACTCTAAGAATATTTACCCTATGCTTAGAAAATTATATAAAATATACCAGATTATAATATTCTATCACTATCCAATCTGTAAGTAGTATCTGAAAAGTTTAATTAATAATATATTTATATTTGCGGAATATATATATAAATTCACAATTTATCTTTAATATAATATTTAATCTAAGCCAATAACAAACAACAAAAATTGTATTATGGTACACCTAAGGTCTATCGAAATTAGGCAAAAATGTATTGCAATTAAACATTTATGCAGATACTTTTCTACACATGTTGCAAACAGTATCCAAATATTTTAAATGGAAAGAATCTTCAAAGAATCAACAATAAAATCTAATCATAATTTTGATCAGGCCATTTCGAAATACGAAAAGTCATTTTTTATGTTCATAGTTAATTAGTCTTTAAAAATAAACTTGATGCATTTACTAATAACATTTTAAAATAAAATAACACTTTTTACATCAATAAAACCTAGTGTAAATGCATGGAATATTCGCACAAAATAAATGCTAGATAAAAACGATTCATGAGTATTCAGATAAACATATAGTCAAAAAATAGATATTTACAATATTCATAGACCGTTGGAGCCATTTTAAAGGTAGTATTTTACCGCTGAGCTGATGGAAAAATATGATTCTAGAAGTTACTTCTTCTAGAGAAGTCCATAATACCTAATCCAGTTTTGTACAAATCTACACAATAAATTTTATGCATGTACAAAATGGACCCTTTTAAGTCAGTTAAGAAAACTTTGCAATCCAGTATGTCATATAGCCACATAGCAACATGTCTATTGAGTAAAATTAAACTAGAATTTCAAAAGAATCAGTGTTAACACACTGAACTAATTATTGTACAAACAACTTTTTCATTTTGGTTTTTACACTGATGAAGACTTATTTCAGAAACAACTGTAGGTTCAATGCATTTGATTTCTCTAAAATCGTGGTTTTAGTGTAAATTTTCAGTTAACTTCTTTTGCATTTCACTTGTTTATATATAAGATAAATCAATAGCAGAGTCGATGTTATTGGCAATCTGATGCAATGTTAATTTCAGTTAAATGAATGCATTTATAAAAATATTAGATAGATGAAACTATGCTGGTATAGCAGACATGTAATGAGTAAACCGATAAATAGAAAACACTGTATTTATGAAAACATGGTGTTATATTCAAGGTTTTTAAAGCTGATCAGTGAATGTATTAATAATTACAGTAATTAATGTATCTAAGGAACAAATAGGTACAAAGTAGAACTCGATAGAATAGATATTTTCTCTGTTCAATTTATAGTTTCAGGGTGGCTGAACACAAGAAGGACCAAAACCGGCTACTTGAAGAAGTGTTGTCTGGGATCCCGAGGTCGAAATGTTTTTGACTGGTTGGGGAAGAAGGTTAGTCGCGCTCGATAGGAGGAGTGCCGTTGTGGGTGTTGCGCCCCGCGAAACTGGTTCGGAGACCGAAATAGTCGATCTAATGCCGAAGAAAAGAGGAGACAATGCAGGCTTTAATATTAGTCACAAACACAACGGAGGAAAAGCTTACTGCCAGGCCCAGCTGCTGAATTCAAGGGTTTGTGGTGGTCTTCACTGTCACGCACGAGAATTGACGCTGACTCTTGGTGAGGCAGGGTCTTCACCGGAATTGTGTGTAGTGAGGGGAGCGGCGAGGCACGAATTGGTGCCGGTGAGAAGGTCTGGGAAATGACCGACGATTATAGTGAATAATTGGTAGGTTTCCAATTTTAGCAAATCAACTTACCTGTCTCCATGCAGCCCAACCTCCTGTTGATGTCAAAGGACGAATGGAAGAGTTCTTTAAATCTAAAAGCAAATATACAAATAATATATAAATATATATTAAACTGTTTACTTATTAGTGATTTTTATCCAAAAGAAATTAGCCAGTTATGAGATATACTAATTATAGTTACAGCAGTAGTGTAGAGAATAACACGTGTATAATTAAAACTAATTATAATAAATAATATTTTTATAACCTTCATTAGTAGGAAGGGATATATAGGGCCCTGGAGTAGGTGGAGGTGGTCCTAGAATTGAAGACTGTGACCGACAGGCTAGAGGAGGCATCAACTGAGGATGTTGCAGAGGTAGAGGTTGTATTTGACTGGGATAAGTTGGATACGCTGTTGAGACGCCATTCAATTAAATAACATAAATTCGATGCTTTAAAAAATACAACAAAGAAGGACTAAACTCACCATGGGCCGCCTGAATGGGAATAACCATATCAGGAGGTTCGTCCTGGGTTGGAGTAGCTCCTCCAGCGTCCGTTGGAGACCCAGCGTCTCCGGCGCCATCCCCTAGCAACGAGTCGCGTGGCTCATCCTGTGGTGGCGGTGTCGATGTAGTGGGTGAAGGAGGATGGATGTCTGGCGCACTGCCTTTTGGGTACTGAGAGTGTCGCGCCTGTAAATGTGGAAGGAGGTAGCTTTACTATAACCAACAACAAAATGAAAGTTGAAGAAGCAAATGAAAGATTTTCGTGGCGTATATAAAACGATATATCTATAATTGAATAAATATCGATCCTTAATATGATAATTGTTCGGATAAAATTAATGGTAAATATCTACAGATCAATGGTTAAATTAATGGTTGAGTTAGTAGATGCTTGGATTTTGATAATATTTCAAATTGTTAGTAAGGGCTTGAAATTAAGCCTATTCTGGCTGTTTTGCGCTTTCGCATGGGGGGGGGGGCGATTGGGGATGTTTTCTAATAGATTTTTATATAATAAAACCTGTTTCGAAAATGGTAAATTTGGGGTGATACCGCTCTCATGATCATCCACAAGGGTCTATGAAAAACATTTTTCTTCGGTAAAAGTAGTCAAAAACTTCATTATTAAAAGCCAACCAACCCTCTTTTCCCCGGAAGAATGCGAGCTTCGTCCTTCCTTCTCGGAATATCGGTGATCCGAGTGTTTATGGTGGCCAGCGCCGCCTCGATGATGCAGATCATTCCCCGCGGGCTGCCTGCTCGACCGACCTCCGCCAATCACAGCAATGCTCTGCACATCATCAGAGTGCGCGCGTTTGCGCCCACCAGAGTCGTGGTGATGGTGACGGTGTTGCTGGTGACGCTCGTCTGTTGGAGAACCCGACCTGTTGTGTCTCGAGTTCTTTGTCTCCCACTTGTGATGACGATGCGGCTCCTGGTTAGTCGTGTATTGATGATTGACAACCGGGATTGTCTGCTGATTGGCCGAGGCTTCCTGACCAATGGGAGAGAGGGAAGAGTCCGCACCGCCGTTGTTATTCTCCGAGTCTTTGGGAGGAGGGAGGGACGGGCCCTGCTGGTAGAAGGCTTGCATTGGTTGGAGAGGAGCCCCCATAGGTAGGGTTGGAACATTCCTATGGACAAGGGGGAGGAATTTGGCTGTTTGTAAAAGTGAACAACCATAGATAGATATAAACGAATATATATCGAATTTTAGTTAATTTGAAAGATTTTTAAACCATAGATATCGTAATTAACTTCTCTAGATTGACAAACTACTTCGTTTTATACGTAAATCAATAACAAACTGATTAAATTAAATAAAAATTTCTCCAAAAAATAGTGTTATAAATATAGTTTCAACAGTAAAACTCGTAATATGTATACAATTTAAAAGACTTTCTTGTGCAAAGATATTTTGACCGATTCGGTCTACTTCACAGCTCTATTTGTAAAATTATGGGCAGAACAAGATTTCACCATTTTGTTTATTATACAGTTTTTATTAGACATAATTTTAATAAAGGTTGTGGATCTAGATAAATATTATTTCGATATCAATGAACAGGCCAACAGGTCCAAACAGGCCAATGTAAAAGATATTAAAACTTTTGAATTGGCATACTTAAATATTCAAATCAATATCATAGATATCTAGTTTTAACAACCATAGATAATAAGCAATAAATATCGGTCAATGTAAATTTTTATAGAAAAAAAGTAAGTTATAAATCGATTTGCATTAATTGATATCTATGGTTGTTCACTTTAGATAATATTCACTTCATCTAGATAATATTTTGGAGGTTTAAAAAATGTTGGCTAGTAATCTGGCTTAAAATTGTGAATGAACGAAGTTAATTCTACTAATTTTATTCTGGCTCACCTCTGCGAAAGCGTGTTCATCCCGGTCAACGTTGAGATGATGTTGAAGGCGTAGGGATTGGGGGGCGGGAGGTTGGGTGTGAAGCTCGAGACTGGCATCAACGGCGGGGGCATGAAATACTGCGGGAGGGGTGGTGGAAGAGACGGTGGCGGAGGTGGGGGCTGACACTCAGGATCCACCGTTGCGGGAGGCGGGGTGTGCACTTGATCCGACCAATCGGAGTCGCTCTCCTAGTGTGGGTGAGGTAAAGAAAAGGGTTATCGAAGTAAAGATAGCTTACAAATATAAGATTTAAGATAACCAAATCTAAAAATCCATTATAATCAATACAAAAATCAAATTAATTGCATCAGAATTAATAACAAATAGAAAAATGAATATCAATCGAAACAGTATCAATAATCAATGCAAAAATCAATATCAATCGAAACAGAATCAATAATCAATGCAAAAATCAATATCAATCGAAACAGAATCACTAATCAATATCAATCGAAACAGTAAATCAA
>JAUZNC010043101.1:8870-31478 GCA_034780395.1 Vannuccia rotundouncinata | reverse complement strand
CTTCCCTGGGGTACACCAAATTTGAGTTTGCGCTGAGTCGAATTTGTGTTTTTCACAAACACTGTGTAAGAACGAATCATTAGGTAATCTCATGTCCATTTTGATTGAGAATTTTCCACTGATACCGTACCATATTTCAAGCGTAGAAATTAAAATATAATAGTCAAAGGTGTCGAATGCTGCTGTTAGGTCGAGTAGTACGAGAGGTGTCACTAAGCACACTAACTGTTTGTAAGCACGTACACTGTCACTAATGTATATATTATTTACCTAATGTATAACATTCTATAACATTCTATTAAATATATCTTCCTCAGGCCCATAACCAAAAAGGGGGGGGGGGTGTTGGGAGACAATTACCCCATTTAAATTTTCGTGGCACTTTTCAACGGCGCATAAAAGAAAATAATTGTCTATTTTTATGAGACATATTAACCCTTTTTTTAAATAATTATCTTTTAAAATATTTGTTATACTATTAAAAATGTAATAAAGATTAAATTTCCAAACAAAATAAACGGTTTACATGAAAATTTTTGTACCGGGGGGCCCAGAAATCCCTGCTGTTCAAATATATAAGTAATTTATCATATCATATTTATTCTATTCATTGGTACATTAAAACATATATTGTTGTGATATTATGTAGCGACTTCTGGGCCACCATGAACCAATCTTAATATTATAATCAAATATTTGATTCACATTTAATTGAATCAATTTTCGGAACCTCCCTATATTAAAAATATGTCTAAAATTAATACTGATTATACTAATACCTATTTATGTATGTAAGTGTATAGAATATATTTAAACTATATAATATCTAATTAACAGAATAATTGTATCTTTGATTTTAATCGTGGTTCTAAAATATAATTTTGCTCAGTAATCACGCACAGTTAACGTTCTTCAAATAGAAGTTTTCTTGGAATCAGAATTGCCTAGTTGCAGCATTTCTTGGAATTAAAACCTTGTGTGTACATCCAGCTGCCAAGCATACAATCGTACATTATATTGATTGATAGAATTTCGTTAATAATCTAAAGCTTTTTGAGCATATAGTGGTAAACATTTACATAGTGCATCCTATTGTAAGTCTATCATGATACTGTGACTATCAAAACCAATCATATTGAAGTTAACTTTCAGTTTTATACACATTATAGTACTTATAAAGATGTGTATAGGGTTGATGTGTTTTATTAAATAAGTTTTATCACGGAATAATCGTTACATCTTTAGACATCTTCAATTAGGTGAGTATAATAACTGTTTTTTCTTTTATACTTTCATTTCCAATTTTTTAAATATGGTTTTTTCTATTCGGTATCACAATGATAAATATAAACAAGAATTGTTTCCTGTTTTTAGATGTTTGTCCGCATTCGAGCAGACGGCCCTGATTCGGAGACAAAAGTGGTCAAAGTTGACTCCTATGAGGAACTTCTTGTCACCGGCTGTGAGCGACTCAAACTGTCGAATGAGCATGTGAAACTCACAACCCTGGAATCTGGTATCCAAATTGAAGATGATGACGGCCTGATTTATGCGGACATGGAGAAATCAACTGTAATCTTCAACAGGTAATTATATTTTTTATAAAATATTAAATATTTATAAGAGTGGCAAATATTTTTTATAAAAAAGAACAAAATTAGGACGATATATTGAAATAGATTAGAAAAAACAGTATAATTGGAACATACAATTAATATTCAGATGACATTGCAATTTTTACTGGAAATCAGTTCTTTGTACTCTTGGATAGTATATTTGGTCTACTCACTATATTTTGTCCGTTTTACAGAATCAATCCTTTATCAAAATGTTTAATAACTAATTTTAATGTTTTTGGGTAAACAGTTCTCACAAATAATACAAATACAAAATTCACGAAAATGAGTTTTAATTAATTGAAATGAGGTAAATACTAATTAGGGTTAACGATTGTTCTGATAGTCATTTTCAGCGCTAAATTATAAGCGAATCCATTATGATTGTCTAACGATCGACATTCAAAGTATCTGCTTCTTCTTCTCCTTGTTGAATGGGTGTGGCATAAACTAAAAAAGGCACATTTGCCCCTCTGCACGAATTCTCCGATTCACATCCACATCGAACCAGCTGAAGGACCTGTAAAACTATAAACTTCTAACATCAAGTCCCGTATAGTGTTAAACATCTAAATAGCAAAAGTACATTTGTTACATTCACAATTATACTTTACGTCAGCTAAATCTTCATTCTGGTTTGGATTGTCTGCTTAACTTTATAGACATTAAACATCACCTGTTAGCCTCCTTTGTCAATAGTGAGTTCAGCTGCTATTCTAATTGGCAATAGACAAGAATCAATTCAATTTGGACACTCTTTAGTTAAATGAAAGAAGTTACAAAACAATCTTACATATGTATATTATATCAAAACGCGTCTATGAACTGCATCCGTTTTTATTTGAAAGTATATAAAGTTCTCGTGCTCTTTCTGCTTCAAGGATATATCATCTCACTGATGAAATAAACATACTTCAATCATATTGTATCTCTGGATAAAATAAGGTCATTTAAAATGAACTCGTATCTGGTATTTTAGTGTCCTCGTTTCATAAGTGCGATGCCTTAAATTCAAGGAATTTTAAGGCGTCTTAGATTTTCAATACTAGTTGAAAGTGGGGCGAGATAACACAAATTTTGACAATAAAAACATATGGATTAACAAATAATGGACTTTGATTATTTGGATGATCTAATTTCAATTTTTTATCTATTTGAATAAATCCGTCATTAATTCATGTTGTATTCATCTCATTTTAAGATTGCACCCACACGAACCGGGGTGTGGTAAACAAGACGAATCCAAATCTGACACTTTTGAAGTTCAGCTTCAAGCCGGCAGCTCCAAACGAAACAGCAGATCACAGGATCAGCAATCAAAGCTACATGCTATTTTCAACGAAAAATTGGCACAATCTGAGGAATTTCAGAAGAGAATCAGAGATTTAAAACAAATCAATTTATCAAATTTAATCGATGAAGAATTGATTTATTTTAAAATGGATGTTGCAGAATTTTCGGATCATAAAAATAATGCTATACAATCTTTTAGAGATAAATTTAACATTGAAATGAAAAAGATGGAGAGAACAAATGACCTAGAAACACAATGTGAAATTGTTGCAGATTTTAAATCAGTTGCCAAAGATTTGGAGAAAAGTTTTTCTGATTTACAATCCGAACTCGACTCAATAGAAGCAAAATATGCTTGCTCACCGGGAAAAAATCTAGCTCGCAAAATTCGTTCAGAAGTGGACAAAAGTGGCGAACTTGAAGCACAAAACCATCTCAAGATATTCAAACTTCCAATGAAAGCATCTCATGCGTTTCATGATGACAAACTGAAAAGTTTTGAACTTGGCGAAGTTAACACAGAAATTGAGCATCACTACATTCTTCTCACGGGAATGACTGGAGTTGGTAAAAGTCTTTTTGTTAACAACATTGTTAACTACATTTATGGGGTGAGGTTCGAAGATAGCTTTCGTTTTAAGCTGATTATTGAGTCAGAAGAGATCCAAGATCGTCCAACTGGAGCGAGTGATAGTAAAGCGGAAAGTATGACGTCATGGGTTACCAGTTACACTTTCCATTATCAAAAAGGCTTCAGAATTCCATTCAGCCTCACGATAGTGGACACTCCTGGATTCGGAGACACTCGAGGAGTTGAATATGATGAACAAATCGTGAAGCAAATAAAAAAGTTGTTCACCAACACAGACATTTCTCCAACTCAAGAACTCACATGTATTGGATTCCTAATCCAAGCGAGTCAAGCCAGAATTACCTCCGAACAGAAATACATTTTTGATCAGGTTCTCAATATCTTCGCCCGAGACATGAAAAATAACATCTTCATCATCTTTACTTTTGCTGACGAACAAGATCCTCCAGCTCTTACAATAGTCAAAGATAGCGAAATACCTTTTGCTGAAGGGTGCATTTTTAAGTTCAACAATATTGCAGTTTATTCAGATCAAAAAGACGGAACCTCACAACATTTCTGGAAATTTGGATTTGAAAGTTTGGAAAAATTTTTCAAATGTTTGAAAACCACTCAACCGGTGAGTCTTCGATTAACCAACGAAGTTTTGAAGGAACGAAGCAATCTTTGGGGAATTCTGAAAGACTTGCAAACGAGAATTGAAGCAGGAATCACCTTTCTACAATCAATAGAGGATGAGTCTAACTCTCTTGAAGATTTGGACAAAGTTGTTGGCGAACACAAACATCGGATAATGACTATGATGAAATACATTTCCAAAGTGACACAATTCGAATGTTATAATTGTCAAACATGTAAAAAGACATGTTTTTCTAGAGACTTTTTCCGATATGCATTTTCCCAATTTCTTGGAAGTTCTTCCATTGCTTCACATTGTGATGTTTGTGGTTGTTCCAATGAAGCTCATGTCTCTGAAAAGAAGATATATGAACAAGTGGAAGAAAATGTTACAAAAAAAGAAATTTATCGAAAATACAACATTGCTGTTAACGATAAAAATGCGAAAAGACATTTACTTGAGAAAATGATCATCGAATATCGAAAAGGCAAAAAAGAATTAATGGATTCTATTCAAAAAGCCAATAAGTGCGCCAATCGTTTGGATGAAATCGCACTTCGGAAGAGCTGCTTGACCAACACTGATTTTGTTGAAAAAATGATTTCTACAGAAGAACAAAGTTCCCACAGAAACAAAATTCAACGACTTAGACATCTTCGTCACATGAAAGAAATGTCGGATATTCTTGAAAAAACGCGACAGAATCCTGACGATGTGTTTAAAAATATGTCGGATTACGAAGAAAAACTTTTAGCTAAAATTGAAAGCTTGGTTGAATTGAATTAACATCTTTATTTCTTTATGTTTATAAACTGAATGGAAGCGTTATTAAAAAAATGGATCATGGAAGGTTTTCACATATTTTCCACGAAATGAAAGTTTTATTTTCCTTTTCAAAAACTATGTATTACTTTTTCATAATCGATTCATTAACATTTCAAATTTGTATGTTTGGATATTTTGATTTAATATGTACATTATTGCTGTATTCAATATTTCTATCCTATATTTCAAATATATTATATTTTAAATAATTTAATTTATTCTTTGTATTATGAATAATATTGCACCCTTTTATTAAATAATCAAATCATTAAAAATATTACATTATTTTATTATGATTTTAGTTCATCATTCAAATTTTTGTCAACTGTTTTATACAGTCTTCCTTTACTACTATATACGGACAACATTTTTGTAAGCTCCCAGTGATTTATTTATTAAAAATCTATTTGGAAACATATTCTATCTATTAAAAGAGATTTGAATTGCTCAAAATCGGTTTTCTTGCACATAAAAAATGTTCTTGCACCTACACGAAATCGAGGAATTGTACTAGGAATTAGCAATTGAGAATTCGGCAAGTATATTTTGCACAACTGATCGATACTCTATTAAATTAATCTTCTATTACTTATATTCATTGTACATCTAGAAACACCATATAACTATCGTAATTTTATATTTAACAAGTAAATTGTCACAAATGTTTAGTTACAATAAATATTAACGTATTAGTATGCCAATATAACTGGTATATTACTGCTGTTATGCATATTAATGTAACGTGCAATTTATATTGTTTAGGTAATTATAGAAGACCTAAAATAATACTTTTTATTTCACGGAGTATTATAAGACACTTTATAGAAGTTTTACTAACATAGAAAAGGAACTGAAAAGATTTTAAATCTTATTTCCCAATATTCTGTATTATATTTTTAATTGTGAATAATTCCAGCTTTTCTAAAAATATGTTTAGTGCACAATAATTTTTTTCAAAAATACGAGTTTTAAAATAAATGGAAAGGCTACAAATTTAAGAAATACCTTTTTATTTAATTGAAAAGTTATACTGAGATAGATTTTTTGTTTACCATTCTATAATTTAAAATAGTAAAATTTCTATTAAATAAGCATTCATTTAGAAAAAGAAAATCGTAATAAAACATTTTCTCAAATGGTTGTCGTGAGAAAAGAAAATTAGCTAGTGTAGCTAAATTTAACCGATAAATCATCGATTATCAATTAAATATATGTTGAATTCTATAGACTATATTTATAGGTAATAATAACCTTCGAAATAGCTACCTAAAGCAACTGTATCATGATATCGTCTATTTCTATAGACGCACAAAGTGTATAAATCATGTAATTTAAAGTATACTACTCATAATTCAATACAGTAATATAAAAAATTAACTGATATCAATTTTAAAAGTAAAAAGGTAATTAGTAATAGTATTTTTTATATATATAATATTTTTTACGTTCGCGATCTTGATCGAGAGCCATAATGTACTGTGAATCCTTGAGTTATCTATCTTTATAAAGGCGATCTTGAAAAATCTTGGAACATCTCCGACAATGTTCGACTGTGAGAAAGAATTATAAATAGTTTTCAAGTCAAAGTGATAACTTAATTTCGACACTTAAATTTACTTTTTGTCGTCAAATACGCGATCTTTGGATTCAAGTTCATTTTTTGTAAAAATCAATAAAAAGATATCTCCCAAATCTAATATAACAACAAACCTTCAACAAAATACAATTTGGGGAGCAATCGTTAGTAGTATGAGATGGGCATTCCCAACTCAACAAAGACCCCCGCATTTTCCCATAAATTATATCGCACCCTACTATTAATAGTAAATTATTATCCAATGAGAATCGATTTGTGTTATATATAAGGAAATGCTCAGGTTTGAGAATTTATTCTGTATTTTTTACTCATCGCGACGGTTGTCTCCAAGCTATAACTTCTGTTGCGCATGTACGATTTCTTTCTTTCTTATATTATCGTGATCCTTATTTTTCTGTGTATTCATTCAAATTAAGGGTAATTTATGGTAATTAGGGCTGTTTTTAATTATCGTTTTAATTAATAAACATTTCTATTAAATTAATAAATTAATTTAAATAATTTAATACTATTTTTTCGTATTTTTTAAAAGTATTGCACAATTTTTTACAATGTTCACCTAGTTGACTAATTATACACAGTATAGCCATGCAAAGTTCTAATATAATCTAACCATGCGTACATATTCTTTAATTTATATTAATTTTGATGTCGCCCTGCATGGAATGAGTCTGTGGATGTGGAATTATACTCTATTATTGGTGGGTGCACGAGCGTAAACCATTTAGACAAATGTCTGAAGAGTACCATGTCAGCTATTGATCAGAAAACTTATTGAGCCTTGTCAGATTACTCTTGTTCCACTTTAGTTGGCTGGATGTTTGTACAAAACGGCTATAACGGATTGCATGACAAGAATTGCTACTGTTTAAATTTTTAATAACAATACATATGTGCAGTATATATTTTTAATGCTATCATTTTTATATTTATTTAGAATTCATTTTAAAATTTATCTTAATCATATCAGGGCACAGGAGCCCATGAGTTATATTTGTAATATTTTATTTTGTAAAGTAATTTAAAAATGTGTTTAATTCAAATTATCGCCCAGCTAGGAGACATGCCATATTTTTTTAGTATAAAATACTTGGAATATTTATTTATTATTTTCAGACTATGAGCAATTGAAGAGCAATCAGCTGAACTTACATTCATGCATGGGTCGTTGGCGATTCTCGATCCTCTGCGATCAGCAATAACTCCTCCCTCTAGACCGCATTAGAGTTCAGCTGTCTGTTCACTGGAAGTAGCTACCTTCATGTCGGCTTTTTCTCCAATCCCGGCCTCCTCTTTTATGGAATTCACAGTTGAAGAATTTAACACTTGGATCCAAGCTTCTCCTATTAGGACTGCATCGGCATCTATAGAGAAGCCAATGAATCTCAGAATGTTCCCACCTCCTTCAACTGCTCTCACCAGCCTCTCCAACAGTCTCGTCCAACTCTGTAGTGGAGCCTCTAGACCTTATAGTGCGTCCAATCTTCCTCAACTGCTGCCTATACATTGACTTATAACGAATATTTCCACCGTCAGTTGTAGCAGCCATAGATTAACAAAGGATAGACTTGTCACACTATTATAACTCAGCCTGCCGGCAAAAGAATCGATTTCGCTTGGTCGATATAACAGCTAGTCAAATTGTTTATGTATCCCTTATTATACTACAAATTTAGGGAAAACATATATTTTTACTTTTTATATTTTTAGTCCTAGAATATAATTATTATTTTATTGAAATTAAGGTATTTTTGTTGTTCCGCAAATGAGAATAAAACGATTACAAATCTATTTTAAAAAATTAGCTAACAGAGTCAAAATAATGGAATTTTAAAATGAGATATTTTTTATAAACTATGTATACGATTTATTACGATTGGTGCAAATAAATGAATGTGTTGTGTTACCAAACGCCATTGTTAGACATTCTAATATTTCTAAATAATTTTAATTTGCATCTCAGGAAAACGTAATCCATGATTAGTTTCGGGATAGTTCCTATATGTTATGTTTGATGAAAAACTTCTGTTTAATAACTCTCCATCCATATTCGTTATATAATAATGCAAATCGTAACACTTCACTGTCTTAAAATCAGAAATCGTTTCAGTTGTCTCTAATGAATTTGGAATCGATTAACTCATTTAAACATATATTTAAAAGTAAAAATGACACGTTTAAAACGCACTAATCTCGTTCAACGTTTAATGTGTTTTTGATCTGTCTTCATTATAATACAAACGAGCTTAATAATTAATTGATTAAAACTACCAGTTTCAATTAGTTTATACGGTTGGGAAAATAAATAATTTGTCTCCTAAAATAACTAAAATTACCAGGCATCTCTGATGAGTATAATACTGATTATAATGATCATAATAAAATATTATTTTTCTCTACTGTTTGAATTGATATTGAATTCCAGGGAATTCTGAAATGTAACAATTATTATGTTTAACTTCAGTGGACTACAAATATCGAATATCCACAGAATTAAAATCAAAACTATTGGACGTTAATAAAAGCTTATAGAATAAAGAAATGTAAAAATATAATCAGATCACAACTTTACAGGACAGAGCATAATTAGAAAACACTCTTGCAATAACAAGTCTTTGAATTCTTTCAAATTTATGGTAAGTTTATGACAGATAATTAATATTGAATAAATAATGATATCTATATTTATTAAAAAATCATTTAAAATCAATAAATTTATAAACAAATTTATATAGACTATCTAAATATTTAAAATAATCGATTAATCATTTCTGATTTAAATAATCTTTTAGTTTTCGAACTAAGAAAATGCTTAAGTTAACAGTTTTCAATTCGTTAGCATTTATTAAACTATTAATAAATTAAACTCTAATATTTACATTTTACTGTTTAGAAATCTCAAAGTCTAAATTTAACTTGAAACTTTCGATAGAATGTTGTTTAAACCGTGTCAGCTCTGACACTCAGACACTTGATTTTAATATATTTAGTGTTATTTCTTCTCTTATTAATGTTATTGGAAGGAGCAGCTGCTGGTGTTGGAAAGGGGGCTCAATAATTAATTTTCTGCAGAATAATATCAAAAGTTTTGGATTTAACATATAACCCAACAGTTTCATGCTTCTTATTCGAACACCAAATTGTAAAAAAAAATCTGTTTAAACAAAAATAAAAATAGAATAAAATAAAATAAAATCCCGAATAACGAATGATAACAATGAACCTTTCATAATTTTAAAGATTTTAAACTTAAATTAACATTTTCAAAAAATGGCTCAAACGTCAAGAGTACATTTATAAACTTCTCAACGATTGTCATGTAAGATTACAGTCCAAACAAATAATACCCAATTCGAGTCACGTTTTCAAAGTTCACCGTTAAGAACGAGTTAAGCCGTTTGAAAACAGTGCAGGTAGATGACAGATGTTTGCGGATATGTTCTAGCTGGTGTTGTGATAACTGAAGCGATGGTTGGGCCACCCCTGCCTCCTTCGTCATAGCCAGAGACTATTTTCACTGTTGCGCGGTGATTGATATATCGACAGATTTCTTCTGCCAAATTAACTCAACAAGGAAACGATCGTGTTGGAAATACAAATTTCTTCGCATAGCAATAATTCTTTAGCTTGGCTGCTTTTTAAATTGAGGACTGTATTCCACCCCGTTTTTGAAGTTAAATTTAATTAAATTCTGTGTCAAAATGAAAAATAAAATAGCCTTCGCGATTATGAAGAAAAAGTATCTATTCTCCTCTTAAAATGTAGATTTTAACTGAAAACCACAATATGAAATAGGAGAATATTTATAGAAAAACATTAAATTACGCCTACGCTAAAAAATAAGTTCGTAATTAAATGAATTCAGAAATAAATCCGTAATTATAATAACTTGAAAGGACAAATTTGTAATAGGGTTATCGTAATATTGATTACGAATTGTAAGAAATCGCAAATTTATATTTTGAATTATTTAAATATTTGACCAAGAAATCAGAGTTAAATGTGGTATGTCGTAAGTATGGAGTTAAAACTGATTGAAGTTGATTGAAATGGTTCCTAGAATTTTTATGATTAAGTTATACATCGTTGAAGCCTAAAACATTTTAAAAAACGGATCCGTCTGTTTACCCGATACAGTACTTTTAAAATATTTTTTAATTGTAGGATTATTACCTAAGTAGATTACAACTATTAAATTATATTATTAAATTATACAACGAAAGAAAATTGGATATCATGAAGTAAAAAATAATCAAACCATGATTGGACGGTGTAGAGCGAATTATTGTTATATTTATGTTTATGCTATTAACTCAAATGTTTATCAATGACGTTCAAATGTTTGAATAAATGTAATCTGTCGTATCTGAAAAGATTATAAAAGTAGATGAAAAGGTGGTAATTTAAAATGACTAAACATCTATAAATATTGATTATAAAATTCAAATGTTCAGACTTACTCAGATTCCAGACCGCCTAAATTCAAATCAACTTATCCAATAATTTAATATTTTGAAATGACGGATGAAATGAAATTACTTCTCTACAATTATTGGTATGAAAAGTTGAACAAAGAACTAAAAAGGAATACTTTCAAACATGAGCGAACATTAAAAAGTTGACTTTTCAACATATCTAATTAAGAAATTTTACTTTTAATTGCAAAAGAAGATGGCGCTGATGATGAAGAAAT
This sequence comes from Vannuccia rotundouncinata, assembly GCA_034780395.1. Lineage (NCBI taxonomy): Eukaryota > Metazoa > Platyhelminthes > Proseriata > Coelogynoporidae > Vannuccia > Vannuccia rotundouncinata. The sequence goes on along the minus strand of JAUZNC010043101.1, from coordinate 20,243 downwards.
GGATATATTTGAAGGATGAAATGACTTTACAACAATGAAAAACTTCATAATTATATATCATATATCGAAGAATAGTAACAGTTGCTTCTTTTATGACGGTGTAAGGGGAACAAATAGTGAAAAGTGGAGTTTTATTATGTTCAGTAAAAATCGAATATTTATAATATAACATATTTTTATCACAAAAACACAGATTTGGGTAAATAAAACGATTCTTTAGTTCATTATTTATACATTTGAATCAAATCGTTGGTATTCTCATTATAAGAAAACATTTCATTGTTTGTTTCTCTGAAGAATAATTTAATTACATGATAAAAAATTAAGTGGTATGGCAATCATTAAGTTCAAATACAACTCGGGTGCATATCATGATTAATTATACATCGACGTCAATATTTATAGAACCGTATCTGGGACCTCCTCAGGAAGTGTGTGAAAATGCAGAGTACTAGAATTATTATATCGATTATGACACAGCCCAGTGACATCATTGAATTCGAAACCGTTGTCCATGACAACACACTGTGCGTCCTTGACGTGCTGCCGGCGTCGAATGCTGAGCAACTTGCGGCGCTGTTGCTCAGCTCTGAAGGCCAGATAGACGAACTCGACGAGCTCGATGAAGAAGGCAGTCGTCAGTCCGATGCAGAGCGAGCAAAGTCCTCCGATACGGGAGAGGAGGATGTAGATGTCCAGCACCAGTTGCTCCTCCTTGACAGTCGTGTCAGTGTTCTTGCGCGACAGACTCAGATAAGTGAAGCGATTTTCGTCACCAAAGAGCTTGTTGAATTTGGCAATGTTGTTGAGGTTACGGTCGGGATTATTGAGAATGTCGAGGTACTCCTGCTGCACACGTGAGTCGCTACCGTTCAAGGAGAGTATTTCGGCGGCTCGGTACAATTCATTCAACCGGCCGAATTTGAATGGAGTCGGCTTCCACTTGGTTATAGTTAAGGAGGTCTCATATGTGTAGAAGTCACACCGTGGCAAGCAGACTGTTTCCTGAGCCCGCTTCTTCACCTTCTTCGCCTCGATATTGATGAAATTGTCATAGCAACTGAACCGTTTTTTGATCTCCTCGAGGTCTATGTTGAAGTTGAGACAGTAGGGCGCCCCCTCCGGGGGGGTGTGCGGTCTGGGCAGGAGGGTGGACATACACTTGCACTCCTGGATGAGCTGATCCTGCACCGTGGCGTCCAGACACTGGGGGAACGTGTACTGATACGTGCGGTCCAGGTCGCGAATCGGCAACTGCTTCAATTTACACCGGCTCAGAGGCGTATTGAGTCGAGTCCAGGAGACCGGGGAATAGATCAGTTCGTTCATCTTGCCTGGTTGTACGTTAATTCCGTTCTTGTCGATGTCCGGATAGGTGTCTTGCTCATGGACGACCAATTTAAGCCCCTCGCCCTGCGTTAGCATTCCCATGACGAGGTTCTCCTTGGTTTCTGGGATGTCCTCTGAGGGGGTGATCGATATGAGCAGAATTATGCTCTGTGTGTTGTCCGTAGATTTGCCAGGCCGGCCCTCAACCGTGTAGCAGTTGAAGTAGTTTCTGTGGGAAAATCTGCGCAGCCGAAATGGGGTTGTCTTCTCCAAGGAGCAGTTCTCAGCAACAATTTGAAATCCGTCGTTTTTGACGAGGCAGTAGAGCGCCATCTTGGGCTGATGTCCGAGCCGTGTGGCAGTCTTCAGATCCAGGGTGCTGTAGTAGGTTTCGGTGTCGTCGAACAAGTTGATCTGGGCAAGATCCAGCACCCCTTTGGCAATGAACTTAGCCGACAGATTCCTCAACATGTGCCGAAATTTGGTTGGCGTGAGAATGTTCTCTTCTTTCCAAATGGCGTTGGCTTCGATGGAAAAGGGGTTGTGGGAGCAGAAACTGATCGCCGGAAACTCCGTCTTGTCATCCAGACTGGTGCTCGTATTCCAGACAGTTCGATAACTGACATAGTCGAGGACGAGGAATACCGAGGCGATGATGAGCAGAGTTGTCATACTGAAGACAAAACTAATCCAGAGAATTCGCAGGAAAAGGGAGTTGGCTTTCGTGATTTTCTGCATCCCTCTTATGGACGAGCACTCGAGGAAGATCGTGATCTTGTTGGGGATCGTGTGTCTCTTATGCACGGCAAATTCGGAGTTGGCACCCTTCGGAACGAGGTGGCAGTGGGATCTTGTTGGGGTGTCCATTTTGGGGATTTCTCTGAAATCAAGAGCAATCGTAAACTGAAGTCACAATATAGGAAGAAAATTCAATACTTTTTTAAAAAGAAAATACTTCAAGACTAAACTAGATAATATTTAGTTATTTATAACCAAAGAAATTGAAGAATTTTCAGATATTTGGATACAAAATGTCTAACCATTGACCATTGTGAAATATAGATGGCTACGATACTATAAAGTTGATTATATATAAATTTGTAGAGATAATGTTTACAGTTTGAGATTAATTAAATATAATTTCAATTTTTTTTAGAAATCTCTAAGAAATTTAGTAATTTTAAAAGATTATTTTTAGTTAAATAAAGTTGGTATAATTTAATTAACATATTTAATTTTTTTTTACATATTTGATTGATCCTATAGAAATTTGGGCATTTCAAAAATGTTAGATAGGGATTCGGTGAGATATCGATCGCTACAATATCTATAGATTCTTTATTGGACGATTTTGATAATATGTAAAAATATAAGTGAAGATTTGTCAGTAATATCTATGGACAATTTTAGTTATATCCATAGACATTTTATTATAACAAGTTATAATATAAATTGTAATATAAAATTGTAATATAAGTTGCAATATAAAATTAAATACTTGGCCGGCGCGTTAGCCGAAAACCTTCAAATTTATCAGTCAAATTGAAGTAAGAAGGCTAAAACTTCAAATTATTTAATCAAATTGAAGTAGTTTGCGTGTATAAATTTGTATTTTGAATTTTAAATGTCGTTTGATTTTTCATACAATAAATTATGTTAGTTTTAAACATCAATTTAGATTGCTAAAAACGCTGGGCGCATTGAAAGATTTAGTTTAAAGAGACTGACTATAAGGACGAATTGATATCCGACCGTTGGGTTTTTATGCATGTAATTAATTTTATATGTTGTATTTGATTCACAATAATATATTCTTTTCGTTAGGAAAATCTGTTTTAAATAATCTGTATTGATTTGGTGATTAGTTAGATTCCTTTTTGATTAGGATAATATACCTAGTCGTAGACTCCGATACAATTATTATTATCTACATCGGCAAATAGACCCAATTCAAAAGCCATTAGCTTCCTCGAAAGAAATATATCAAACCAAATTCATGGATTTCAATTATATACGGTAATTGGTTTAGTTTTAAACAGAGAATTGGATAAATATTGATTCAACTTTATTAAAATATACGAAATTGACCAAATTCCCTCTTTAAAACGAATCTATTATACCGTATATAATTGAAATCCGCTTTAATTTATTTCTGATTCCTTTATATTTAAAATGTATGTATTTCTTTATCAAAATTTTGCACGTTACCATAAGAAGACCGAGCTTATAAGAGTCAAAACAAAAATTTTGAGTTAGGGTCAGATTAGTATTCTATAGAGTATAATATTACCTCTCTCTTAAAAGAAAAATCAATTTTATTACACTTATATTTACGAAGTTGGCTCGTTTTGAAGAACACTTGTAGATAAAAAAAGAAACAGAATTACGATGATAGAACGAAATACTAGTAGTACAAATATATAGTTTGACTAAACATTTCTCATTTTAATAAACATATGCTTAATTAACCTTTTTCATAAAATTTTCAAAAGTTTTGAAAACATTACAAAACAATATATTCTGATCAACAATAGATTTCGCTAAACATTGCGAGCTTTAATCTATTTTAGGCTCTTCTAAAAAAATAAAAATGGCCCTATGTTGATTTTCTTCTGGTAATGTCCCATTCATCGATTTAAAAATAATTAAATATTTATTAAAACTGTCATTTTTATTTTAGTGATACACAAATGATGATATTTAGTAAATAAAGAAATTTACATTTGCATGAGTCGTTTTTTAAACTGCATTTTTGTTTTGTTTAAAATATTATTACTACCGGAATTATTTAATATAAACCGGAATTCGAATATTATAAAATTAATCAAATAATCAATGAATTTATTTAGAATAAATCATGTTTATTACAATTGATGATTTGTGCCTTGCTGACATTAAAATATCAATCTGAAGAAAAATTTTAAAGTATATGTTACCATTATGGAACACTTTCTTGATCTAAATTGCATATCATGGAACACTCTGCAAATAAGTTTTTTTCAACTGATAATCACTGTTCGCTGGCAACTGTGATAAATAACAACTAAAAAATACGTTAATCTGAAGTTATAAAAATTTAGACATTTGCAATAATTTGTTTAAACAAGAAAATGAATTAATAAGAGAAATCTTTTTGTTATAACATTCACAACCAAATATCTCGAATTATCCATAAATTAACATCGAGTAAATTAACCCCGTTGATCCTAACTCTTTTGTATCTATTAAAATTCTGACATTAATCATACCAATAATGTTCAATTCGGCGTCATTATGGGGTTTATGTGGCATCATAAACAGATTAGAAAACTATTTAAAGATAGGGGATATTGTTGGAGGTCGTAGGACACTAATTAGCTTCGATAGGAGAAAATTAAAAGGATTAGTTATAAATCCTCCCTCAAACTATCAGCTTAAAACTAGCCGGCGAATTTTTAGAAATTTTGAAAGAGTTCAGTGTGACACTTTTGTTAAATAAATTCATTAATCACATCCCGATTCAAATGCACAGTCTTAAATATGGAAGGTTTGGTAACGGTCGCGCTAATCACCTCTGGAAGAAACTCACAAACAATAAAATATAAGTACAAATTTCTTCCTTATATTTACAGTACAATTTATAAACGTAATAAAATTGCTGAAAAATCCTCTATTTTATGCAATTATACATTCCAAATTATAAAAGGCATTTTCTCAATTATTATGAATATGTAAATTGTTTGTATTTATTAAAGAAATATTAATAAGGAATAATAATAAACGATTGATGTATTAATTAAAATCAAAAGGTGTTTATACATTTTTTAAATTACTTTCTCTGTGTAATATTTAACATATAATTTCTTATATCATTGTGTTACAATTTTAATAGTCGAATAACCGCGAAAAAATCCTAGAAAACTTAGTAAGAACTTAATATAGCCTAATAAGCCCCTACTAAGTTTATAAAACTCTACAAAATTTAGTAACAAACTCAATAATACATAACCAATTTGCTAAGTATGTAGTAAGTAGTTTATGAGTACTTACAAAAGCCATCTATACTATTCAAGTTATATATTCTGGGTTTTTCTCGTATTCATTTCCGTTCACCTTTGGAATAAAACTACATTTGTTTTTCGACAAATATTTATATTCTGTTCACTAAAAACAAAAATCATTTTTTATTGATCGGATATCTATTAATATCTATTAATTTAACTTATTAATTAGCGAATATCTATTTATCGCAGGAATTTCAAATATTAAAATTTCAAATTGAAATCGATAATTTATTAATTTAGTAATTTGTGAAGTGTGCAGCAAAAAAATAATAAATTAAACTTTTAAAAAATGACAAACGCTTGATTAAAAATGATTCAGCCTATATTAATCAATATTTTACACTAGATTAAAATGTTAAAATAATTAGAATTATACGGTTAATTGTGTAAATTATAAAAGCATCGCTTTTACACAAAAAGCTTTTTATATAATTTTTTTCCAAAAGAATAAAGAACAAAATTGCTGTTTTGAAATCAAATATTTGTTACGTATGCAGCAAGCAAGATGTGTATAAATATGGATAACATTATTTTTTTAATTAAATTAACAGAGTATATCAAAACTTATCTGCATACTTTGAAGTAGAGAGATAGTTTTTTGTTTACCTAGCCCGCGCGTGTATACATAGATATATATATCGGTATTGACGAGCAAAATTCTTTTTTATAAATCATAAAGTTTATAACATATTATGGCTACGGTGAAGTTTCATTACCAGGTTTCAAATCATGGGAAGAAATGATTGATATTGGTATCTTAATTAGTGCCTCCTCTTTCAGGGAAGATAGTCTTTTGATCCATTTTGCACACACTAAAGAACAATTATAATCAATATAATATATACTTTCGTTTTTCAAAACATACTCGAAGTCAGTTAGTGATACATTTTTATGATAATTTCACTAAATTTTATGATAAAAGGTGAGTAAAAAAGGCCACTCTGTATAAAATTATCCGCTAAAAATTACGCTAAATAATCTTAATTTTGGTTGTAGGATTTTATCAAATAAGAATAGTACAAATTTTGAAATGTAACGCATTTTCAACGTTTTTTTTTGCTTATTTCTTTATTTTTAATTATGTTTTCTTTCACTTATAATTGCAGTTTTTTGCGGTTTATTTACACAGAAAGTGCTTTTATTTTACTGTAGTTTACTTGTATTTTTAATATGTACTTTTCTCTCACACTGCACCATATTAAATACTTTTTATCACACTACTTGCTAGTGTATTGAAACCAATAAAATCTCCTATATCGACTGTTTTATTAATAAATAGCAAGTAAAGTAAAGTTTTGTGAAGTAAAGTAAACTTTAAATATTATGAAGTATGAAAATAAGTTTTTCATAAATTTCATAAATTTCTATCACCAAACCTATATATGTCTTGGTGATAGAAAATAGATCCTAAAATATTTTTTGAAATATAAAAATGAGTCAAACATACAATTTTTAACTACATCATACATATAAAATGTGTTATCATTTAAATTATATAGATGTTTAAATTTGTAAAAGCAAATTAATGTTGATTATTAACTTTTAATTAATACTAAGCATTTGCATAATAAGATGTTTATAATATGACATATAGATATTAATTTTGATTATAAAATTATTACATATCAATTAATATTTTATCACTGAATATATTAATTAATTAATTACGCGCACGAATAATGTATGTTACAAATTTGATCAAAATCTATCAACACTTTCGAGTACTTAATGGATCTGAAGAAGAAGGCGAATTTTTCGGAACCATTACAATTAAAAGGGATTTAATAATTGTTAAATTCTTTGACGGATAAACAAAAAATGTTATACAAAATTGTCATAAATGGGGCATATGTATCTTTCGTAATTATAGCTTCAAAAACTTATTAGAATTATTAGACCTTCAAAAACTAACCCACTTTCAGCTATCCTATTTAGCCATATGCATCGACACGCTTAGCTGACAACTAATTGCTATTACCATAGGCCCTAAATTATATGCAACGTTATTAGAGAATCCATATTTTGAGGGATAAAAAATATTACGATTATTTAAGCCCTGACTGAAATATTAATATGTGACAAACCTCAAGACTTGAATCTCGTGTTCTGTGAGGTATAATCGATGTTCAAAATGGACACAAGGACAACAATCTAAATTCACTCATTAAATGTTTAATGTAATCAATTAATTGAATGGGTTATTTCAACATCAACATAAAAACCATTATTTTTTAAGTTTGAAATGTTTCCATCAAAATTAAAACAAATCTTTATACACAGATGAAAGTAAGTTAAAAATCCAGACATTCTCATGTTCACATTAATCCATTAATTTCACTGTGTAATATTGTGTTTCATATATCAATAAACACAGACACCATTAGGTACAAAAATAAAATCATTGCATTAAGAAACCAATATTTTCAAAATAGTTATTTATAAGACCATTATAAGCTTGAGAGATGAGATCTCAACTACAAAGTTCTGCAATTCTAATTTTTTTTGTTAAACGAGAAATATTGATTTTTTGTATTTTTGAAATAATGGATTTGAAAGGCAACGTTTTTCAGTCAAATTTTGAATATTTGATTAAAAAATCTAAAGTCAAATACAAAGAATAAAACGAATACAAAATACAAAATATGTTATTATATGTTATTTATAAGAAGAAATTTCAAGAAATATATAATTTTTAAATTTATACTCTGGTGTGCTAAATAAACGTAACCCCCCCCCCCCCCTTTATTTATTTAGTGTCAAAAATAGACAACCCCCCGTTTATTTGAAATCCCCAAATATTTTATTTTTTTAATTTATGGACCCCCCTCCCCCTCCCGCTTATTTGGCACACCAGAGTATATCATATCACATGGTTTCAGATATTCTTATGAAAGATTTGGACTTCAGATCAGTACAGAGATTGCACTGAGATTCGATCGAGTTGTATGTTATCGTATAAACTGTCCTTGACGGGAAAAATGTACTGATAAATCTGATGGGGACCATGAACCCGACCCATAACCGTGTCGGGTTATGGGTCGGTAATCATTTTACAAGAAGAAGTTTGTAAAATGGTGTCAAATTAAGACAGCATTATGAGCAAAAATACTATAAATACTATAAATACTATAAAATAATCACAAAGAACGAAATAATTGATTCTGATGTACCCACAGTTCTGAAAGATGCGTTCAAGAATTTTGACACATGATTTAAGAACGAAAGTTCGTCTTTAATCAATATATCGATTTAATGAAATTTTAAAAACATTGACTTTATTTTAAAAGTCTTTCTGAAATATTACGACTAATTCTTGAGTTCTTGAAATTTATTTAGATAATGAAAGATTTAAAGGAATAATTTTTTAAAATCTTTAAATTACCGAGTTTTCTTATTTATCTTATGTTTTGCAGGTTGCAATTTTTTAAAAACAATTAATATTAAAAAATAATTATTTTCCGTTTTTAATTAGTCTTTATAATTTTCACTTGATTTAAAGATAACCATTCATTACTAATTTTCCCATTTATCATTGACATTTAACTTTGCGATAGTAACAATAATTCTTCGTTATATCTATCCTATTCGAAAAGTGTTTTCTGTACTTTAATATTTTGGCAACATTTTCACTGAATTTTAAAGAACATTTATTTATTGCCAATTAAACGGATAACAAATTCTTCATTTAACTTCTTGCTACAATATTTCTACACTTTAGAAAATACCATCCAGAACTTCTATATTTGATGAAAGTTGCAATTGTCCCAGATGATGGTATTTAAACGGTTAATTATCTGTTTGCTCCTGTGACTATTAGTATCAAGCTTGTATTTGTCTGCAAAGATAATTTATGGAGATGTTTTGTGTAATAGGTTGACAGAGCTATAGTTTATTTGCCGTGATTGTGGAATTGTCTTCTGCGTACGATTGCTGGATTTATTACTTGCCATGTGTCGATTAGTGAGATTGAATAAATTATAAGCCTGATCGTTTTGACTTGCACTACCTGCTGCCACAGTTGATCTGTAAGAAATGAATCTCACTTACGTTGCGGTGGCAAATTGAATTTATAAGACGCCATTATCTGATCAGTGATCAGCACAATTCAAAAGATGTGGAAGAAAAGATGTTCCCCACTAAATCACAGTTTGATTTATTGCCGCAGTTTCATTTATCAATTTCTTCTTCTCTGATAGTAAGAGGAGGTTCAAACTATAAATTATAGTCACGCATGATTCTATATAGAATTAGGAAATCCTGTGTTGCGCAGTTTATCTGGAGAAAGATTTCGATTAAATTAAAAGTTTGTTTTTAATGTTTATAGAGAGTTGACATTTGTGTGAAATATTAAAATCACGACAGATCAAGATATTATAAATATAGTGATTATCATTAGATCGTGTAATTGACATAACAACATTGATGTCTTTCGATTATAATAAACCGAATCTCAGACTATTTGTTTGGTTTAACTAAATTATCATAAGAAGAAGACGATACAACACAAAAATATTCTATTTGTTGTTTTCAAAAGACTCGCTTTTTAAGTGTAGAAGTGATTAAATTATGTTATGTTTTTCGCATTCAAATATTGTATACAATTCATCAATTTATAAAAGTTTTTTGATATGTTGTGATATCGCAGTGCTGTTATATTTCCGTCATCAAAGAGTCCGATGACATAAAATAGCTTCTATATCAGACATTTAATATTTTTGGCCAAGGAGATGTAATAAACAAAAAATATTTTTGATACCTTACTTCATAATTGAATTTGAAATTATAAACTAAATTAATTACAGATATCTAACTGATTTTTTGTTAGTGTGCCATTGTAGGTACTCTCCAATCTTCGCGTAAATTAGATTCAAACTTAAAAGGTTTTACCTCGTTTAATTGGAAAATTTATATTAATAAGTTTTGCAAATCAGGAAAATATTGAGTAACTCATTAAACTTCTAAATAATTAATATCAAATGCAAATTTTCTAAAATATTACGTATTGTTCAATTTACCAGATTTTAAAAAAATATGTACATAGATATTGTGGTCAAAAAGTTACTATACAGTGAACAAAGTTGTATAATAAAGTTAAAATACATATATTTTTCTCCATTGGAACATAAAGGCAACTTTATACGTTATGAAGAAGCGCTTTCATTTATATACAATATTTACCAATTTCGGGAAAATAGTCATTACAGATGATTATCTAACATAAAAAATAATCAGATTAATGTTTTAACAAAATGTTTCTCAAACTTGTCACGTATTTCATAAATTGTAATTTGAGCGGGAGGAGGTGGTAATGGCGTTACATTCACATGTTGAGCACTGTTTGGGCATTCTCATGTTACCAATAAGATTTAAAAAAACAAATTTTCTTTCATCTAATGTCAGCTTTTGTGGCATGCTCAGATTAATTGCCGATTTCTAATGTAATAATAATAATAAGTGAAAAATCGATGTCTAAATTCAAATTTCAATTGTAGGTATCAGTGTTTGATTCGATAAAATAAATTTCCGAATCATAACCATTAGAAATACGTTTCTGTAGATAAATTTATTTTAACTTAAACTGTATAGTAACTTTGTCACCACCCATTATTGATTATGTACATTATTAATTTGGGTTTCATTGAAATTGTTCAGAACACGAAAGGATGAAAAATTAAGATTCCAAGACTATTTTAAAAGAAATCAATGAATAATTTTCCAGAAAACTTTGTTTCTTTTAAAACAAGGAATTATAGAAGTCAACTTTCAACAATAATTTAAATCCTCCATTGATCTATTTTTGAAAGCAAAGTTAGAGCAACAATTCATCCTTAGTTGTAGTCGACACTTTTGGGGTCTAAACTCATTTATTTTACCATTAACGAACGAAAGATCATTCGAAGATCCTCATTGCAACTCACAGTGACAATGTCGTCATGATTTCTGCCCCAAAACAGCTTCAATTTGAGAAAGAAGGATTATTTAAATCCTTGACCAAATCATT
>JAUZNC010043090.1:0-17104 GCA_034780395.1 Vannuccia rotundouncinata | reverse complement strand
GTGGTTAAGGCGATGGACTGCTAATCCATTGGGGTTTCCCCGCGTGGGTTCGAATCCCATCCTCGTCGAATTTTTTTTAATGTAAATTCATAATTAATAAAAAATCAAATCGAAAAAATTCTTAAATTAAAAGAGTAATTAAATGAAAAAAGTAATCAATAATGCTTGAGTTTACAATAAATTTAAACCAATCAAAATCCTTCAGCTCTCCCGAAAATGACTAGTGAAACTTACTGACATGATTCATATGAAGAACCACTGGGTGGATTTTAACGTACACGTTTGGAATGCAAATCTTCACCTAATTTTTTTAATTAATCACTGACACATGCAATGAACAATGTTATCTACCCATTCGTGCATAGATTTCCTATTCGACACATATCTTTAAGTCATCCATAACAAAACCAATTGTCAAATTGCTCTTTACTTACAAGTAGCATTGGATAGAATTGACAAAAATAAGATTATTTAATATGTTTGAGGATCAAGAATGTATCGAAGAAAAAGCTTTTGAAATTTTTAGACCTAACTTTAAACATAGATTTATTAAATTGATAACAATTTATTCGATGTCATGATTTAATAACTACTTAATTGATTTTGACTTTCGCTAATGGGGCTCTGTCAAAAATTATGTAATATATCTCGATTTAATCATGATCCGTATAATAAAGTGAATGCTGTACGTGTACCCAAATCGGAATTATACATATTATATAAATTCATGTATTCACTGATTTTTGACATTATTGTAATCGTAGGCAGCAACATTGAACAAAAATTTGCGATTAACATTTTCCCAAAAACAAATTGTAATTTTTTGCATTATAAAGTACAAATTGAAAAAAAGCCGAAATTAAGAAGAGGCCTTTAAAACAAAGAACAGTAGAATATAAAATGACACTTACTTGTCAGTCAAATTAGTCAAAAGTAATAGGAGACATAGAAAAAATAATGTAAAGCTGATATAAACCAGAACAAAATATCAAAAATCCGATTTGGGAAAAAAAAGTTACGACATTTTTTGTTATTTTTACATATTAATGAATTGAACAATTTTCTTGAATTTTGACTCAATTTGAGTGAAAATGCTCATTTTTAGGAAAATAGTTGTTTTAATCATATTTTCTCATCCTTTAAAATTTAATATACCATATAATTTTTATCATGTAAGTGTTTTCTATATCTGACAAGCCAAATTAGAGTAAAATAAAATAATGTTTTCTTTCCAAAGATATTTGAATAATAGTTAAGTTTGCTTAAGTTTGTAAAGTCAACTAATTCTGTAGCTAAAATAGGGTTAATAGGGTCAAATATCTTTGGAAAGAAACAATATTTTGTTTTACTATAATTTTGCTTGTAAGATATAGAAAACACTTACATGATAAAATTATATGCTATATTATAATATTTGAAAGGATGAGAAAATATGATTAAAATAACAATTTTCCTAAAATTGAGCATTTTTACCCAAATTGAGACAAAATTCAAGAAAATTGTTCAATTCATTAAAATGTAAAATAACAAAAAACACCAAAACTTGTTTTTCCAAAAGCGGATGTTGGCTATTTAGTTCTGGGACATGTATGTACTGATGCTTCATGATAAAAATTCAGCTTAATTACAATATTTTGTTCTAGGTCGAAAACTACGGCTTTTGTATAAAAGTTATAATTCTCTCTTTACAGTTTAAATTAAAATTAACTAAATTAAAATCCTTAAAATATAATTCGAAAAACGAGGACTCAATATTTAAAAATAAATAAAAAGTACAATCATCGCATTGTAAGTTAGGAAAATCTTTCGTTTCAACCAGAAATATTTACGATATTAACATCAATTACCTCGAAAAGTACTTGATAGATCCAGGGATGCATTAAATTTTTGTGGTGACGATCAATAACCTCTTGCATCACCTTCTGGGATACTTTGTGGCGGACGAAAAAGGGCTCAACTGGTGAAGCGGTGATCGTAGAAGAGGTGGCAATTGCCTTTAAGTTGTCCTTGGAGATGGACTTGGACGGTACTGTAAATGTTAATAGATAATCTTATCAAATAATAGTAATGGAGCCCCAATGGTAGATTGCAAGGTAATAACAATTTAATAAATATTAACTAAATCCTTCATTAAAACTATTATTAATATCATTTTATATATTATCATTTCATATAAAGGTGTACATGATCACCCACAATATTGGCCAATATACAAAATATTCAAGGACTTCTCCAACTGATCTGCGACGACAATCCCAGGCATAGAGGCATCCCCAGACGCACCAGTTGGATAGCTTCCTGGATGACGCTCCTCGGCGGTAAACATTGCTTCTGAAAATAAAAGTACTCAGCATAAGTGGCTCCCGCAGATTTCTATTTCCGGTATAGAATATTAAAATGTTCAATAAGGTAATACGACATGCTGTCATGCAAATATAATTAATGAACAATATAATATATATATATTTAATGGAACAGAGAATGTGTTATTGCTTTTAGTTAATTGCTTTCTGAATAATATTCGGTTAACATTTTTGAACATCGATACATTTCATGTTATGATTTTTCGTGTAAAAAGACAAAGTGCCTCACGAATACCTTTTTTCGATGATTTATTCTTAACGTATCCTTCTTGAGTGCCATTTATATAATACTGAACACTTTCCATATATTTTTGTGCCAAATCTGCTTTCACGCAATTAGAATAGTTTCTATGCAGGATAAAATTATAAAGAAACATTACATATATATATATTAAAATCACTGGTAAAAAAGAAAAGTATAAATATAGTTTCAAATCACCTGAATATAATGGATCCAACATTGTGAGGATCTACATCGCTTAATCGACGAACAAATCCAATGATACATTCCAAAACATCATTGGGTTGAAGCTACAACGATCAAAATAGGTTCATTTGGTTGGAATAAATATAAACATGTATACTAAGATAATAAAATAAGTTTGACCTTTCAAATATCTCTTTAATTTGAATACCCTTTTCTCATTCTAAATTCTGAGATATAAATTTACGTAGACAGACAATTCATTGTATTGACATTTGTTTCTTTAGATTCCAAAAAGATGTTCTATTTATACGTTACTACACGAGTAAACAAATACGACATACGTTAACAAATCAAACTGCAGACGACTGTTATAAAATTCTACGTGAATTCATAGTTCTGTGTGTAAATACAACCCAATTAATATTATACTCGATGGTCCTAAGTGTGAACCATATAAGTCGTTTATTATAACAAATTAATTGATTTAAAAGCTCGCTTGTTTATGCGAATAAATATTGTCTAGAAAATATCTCATATCAAAATATAATCATCCCCATAATTCTTAAATCAGTTGAAAAATATTTTGCAAATAGAAACACAATAATTAATATTACTGCTGTTATTTCGTATAGGTATCCTTTAATCAAGTACACATGAATTAATTCCTATTCCTTTTAAATCGACACTGACCTTCCAAGACTGGCCAACTTTCTCGAACATTAATCAATAAGTACAGAAATGATCGCAGTAAGCGAATCATTGATGATGTAGTGAAGGAAACTATAATATAGTTTTCAATAATGATTAAAATAATATGGAGAATATATTATATTATTATTATAAACTTGAATCGTAATATTCAGACAATTGAATCGTAATAACAATCTGTTTCCTCTTCATTTAAAAATAATTAACGAGGATCAATAGTTGCGTACTTTATTATTTGTGTCGAGAGGATCTCGTTCCAGTAGTAAGCAGTGAAATTCATGGAGATCACTTGGTGTAAGAATATGATTGCCTGAAATATCACCAATTATGACATAATAGTTCAATGAAATAAAGCAACTAATATTAATAACTAAGGTAGAGAAATATTGTATAGAATATTGTAATTTGGGTAATATATTTTAAGAATTATAATATAATTTAATGAAGCGTGAGCTAATTGAAGTTTTTTTCATAAAAAAAATAAGTTAAATATCTTAAAATGATACTTATATTTGTAAAATAAAATTTATATTAGAATTAACTAAACTAAAATTTATTATTATTATTTAATATGAATATTGCCAATTATTTAAGTCGACCATATATTAATAAAAACATTATTTTGAAGATCAAGTCGCGACGATATATTTTGGTTTATTTATTTTATTTAAGAAATCATTTTGATAATTTACATACTTACATAACCCTAACAAAGGGATTATTTTGGTTCATGAAATCATGATACCAATATCTAAAGTTATTATAAAATTACAGAATAAAAAGTTCTACTAATTCGCTATATTTAAATCGATGGACAGAGTGATTGTCAAATTCTAATTAGTTCTGATTGCGAAATATCTGTTATTAGGAAAAGGTTTCATAGAATTATGTGAGTTACGAAGAGTAAACATTCTTGAAATAAATTTTCAATAACAATCGAATGTTAAATATCGAAAGAACTGATCGATTTTAGACAACAAAAATTGTAAAACTGACCTACCCAGTAGAGCTGCTAGTGTGGGATATCGATTCGGGTGCACATCTAAGTTCCGAGCGATCTGGTCCGTATTAAACTCTATCGACTCAATTCTTCCACCAGTGAACTTGAGTTTCATAGCCACTGAGGAGAAAAGTCGAGGTGGTTGAAAGATGAGATATTCAGCCGATTCGGCAAGAACTCCGTGGAAATGGCGATCTCTGAGTAATACAGAGAACAGAAAGACTTATTTAAACACGACGGCAGATTTTTAAAAAATATTAAAATTCATATTTTAAATAGAACAAAAACGTTGGTTAATAATTTGGTTGATGAAATTTTGATAATTTTTCAGGAGGACTATTTACCGACAAAAATCTACAACCTCGTGGGCATGATGCTTGGAAGTAGAAACAGTCTCCATTTGAAGGGCACGAAAGGCCAGCTTCAGTGACATTTCAAGACAACTGGGAGCCACCCACCAAATCTTTGGCGGCGGCTTTTCCAGCTTACCGGAAACTGAAGTAGCAGACAAATGACGAAATATCCTATTAAGACGAGACTTGACCTGGAGCTGTGCGTGATACCAGCCCTGGATGTGGCTTAGCTGGGTAGATCCGTTGAAAACGGGGACTATATTGATGTTGGCCTGTTGCATCGCAGAGGTAAATTCCTATCAACAGGAAAAGTGAGGAATACAACTGCTTTTATTTAAAATGTCAAATAGAGTAAAAATTATCTATATTAAGAAAGAAAATTTTCCTTTGACTTTTAAGAACAATTAGCCAAAACAAAATACACTGTTGTCACTCTACATAAAGAGGTATGATTCCGGGCCACAAAATCAATTATGTCTTCCTTCTCCTCCTGGGCCATTACGATTTATAGAAATTGTGTTTCAGCTGGAATTCTAGATGTTTCCAAAACACATTATTTCAGCTATCAGAAGCTTAGATGGTTATCAGCCAGTGATACAATTACGTCTTGACGATTTATTTTTATTTTTATAGCTGTCAGAAATTATACCCAAGTTATACAATTGAGAATTAGGCACCTGTTAAAGCGTAGATGTTTAAAACCCGAATCATTGTTTGTCTCATCTAGAAATGAGTAAACATTATAAAGGAGTATAATTTATTTCTTTAAAACTTTGATAATTCTCTATTTTATCACTTTGAAATACAGAACATGAAAAAATATGTAATTAAACAGTAATAACTAGATAATAAGTAGGTACTACTAGCATACCCCTCAACTTTTAATAGTTAAATCACATTATCTAAAAAATGATTTCTAAAGACAAAATTCCGGACGATTGGCAACACTTACTATCAGGCAAGCACAATCTTTTGATCGCCAACTTGTTCTGTGAAGATAATAGCGTGATTCTATTGAGGAATTAAGAATACATGTAGTAACTAATCCTAACATGAGATCAACGTTGATTTTAAATTTGAAAAAAGTATATTATACAACATTTTTTCACCTGTATAAAGGTGGTCATTCTATTCCATCCCCCACCACATATCCAGTCGTTATAATATCCACCATAAAGACGTGACAAGCACTCCTCTGTGTCTAATACAAGAGACATCGATGGAGTTGACTGTCTTGGATAATAGGCACTGTTAGCAGACCGGCGCATTTGTTCAGAGACATGCTTGGCCTCGAGCATTAGATTAACAGGGCGGCAAGACTGGGGACATTTCTCCATCACATATGGCCACAAGTCTTCAATGGCCATATCAGTACACTTTGGGAACCTTATTAATGTCTATAAACAAAATAAACTATAGAGGTTAAATAGATAGATCGATAAAAATATTAAGGCTATTCTAAATTATAAAAATTTATTTAAACTCATAAGCTTTGTAAAATAGTAATTTTGAATATAAACATGGTTGACTATAAAGACACTTATCATAGGAAATAAACATTATTGTTGAAATATTTGTAATGGATTGAAAGTCCAGTTTATGTGAAAACATATTTTAGTAATTGTAATTAGTGATTGTATGGTGCAGCCTTCAAATTGCTCATCTCATTATTTAATATTTATATGACAGGTATTGCAAGTAATTGTTTTTTGTATTAAGTAATAATGATGACTTACCTCAATCTCTACAATATGATAATGATGGAGCAACAGCCAACTATGCCTAAAAAATCTCAAATGGCTTGAGGAAAACTTTGAGAATTGGATTGGAATTTCTTAATTACTTTATAAGTCATAATTTCATAAAATAATA
The DNA here is from genome assembly GCA_034780395.1 of Vannuccia rotundouncinata. Taxonomy (NCBI): domain Eukaryota; kingdom Metazoa; phylum Platyhelminthes; order Proseriata; family Coelogynoporidae; genus Vannuccia; species Vannuccia rotundouncinata. Next base: position 10,381 of record JAUZNC010043090.1, on the reverse strand, counting down.
ATAAGGATCATTTTTAAATTATCATTTGTTTTATTTGCATGTGTATTGTAATATTAGCTATCTCATATGTTTCAGTCAAAGAGGTGAATAAAATATGACAAATATAAGCTTTCAAAAATTAAAACTTTGGTACTGTATAGGTAATTCCCAAAATTTTATCTTAAATGGATTACTGAAATATTTCTTATTATTATTCAAAATGAGTCATACAAAATGAGTCATACAAGTTCATTCTAATATACAAATTCTTTACTCATATAATGAGATTATTATTTTACAAGAATGATCAAATTTAGATACCTGGCTGCATTTATATTCTTGGTTTGTCAAATAATAATCATGGATCAGGAATAGAGCTTCATTTTTTTTGGATAAAGCAACTTAAGGGTGATGGTTTTCTGTTTTGTACATGCTTAGTGTGGATCTTGCACTAAGGTATGGCCTCTCTCTCACCCCCCCCATTACCATTAGATATAAGGATTGAAGGATTATGGTAAGTTTCACATTATACATCAATTTAAAAAAAACATATGTTTGAGTCCCACACCCCCTTAATGTGGGATCCTTGCTAAGCATGGTAAAAAAAAACAATCACCCATTAATGCAGCATTGAATTCCAAAATCCCTGTTCTATATTCAAATAGTCACCCCTATTACCTTCACTTGGTACAGTCTTGGAACCTAACATAATTAATGTTTAAAGGTTGCCTTTAATAGTTAGAAAATTTTGAAAATATCTGTTCAACAGATTGCTATCCACTTATTATGTAAGCTTGACTTTATTTTAATTATATAATTTATGTTATTGCTTACTATATCATAAAATTTTATTTTATAAAAATAGATTTAAAAGTGCAAGAGATTCAAAGTCCCTTGGTGTTTGTATTACTAGAAGATACTTGTGTGCTTATTATTTTTATTAAAGATGACAAATTTTGTAGGATTTGCAAGGATTTATTATGTATCATGAGTAATATAAAATTTTAAAAGTAAAATTTTTATTAAAAGGGCTATTTAAAATTTCATGAATAAAAATCAGTACATCCCTACACCAATTGGGATTCATTTAAAAAAAATATTTTTATATATATAATACACTGACAAACCAACACCCTAACCTCAATTCAAAATAACAAACAGGTTGAAACATCTACCCATCATATTTGATTATATAATTATTTATAATATATATACTATATATATTTGGCCACTATAATAATAGTTTTGGCCACGACATCAATCAAATCTATCTGTGATACATCAACCACATTTATCACATGATACAATGGAAGTGTCCCCACAGGAACAACAATTAAATCTATCTCTGATAGATCAACCACATTTAACTAGTTCACAAGAACCAAGCTCAGTTGAATTACCAGTACAGGTATCACCTATACAAAGATCAAATTGTGTAACAAAAACACCAACATGGATGGAAGATTATTCTAGTACCTAGATCTTTCTCTATTTTTTATGAGAAGAGAGATGTGATGTTATCTTAGTTGAGTTTTACCATTGTTATAATGTTATTGTTTAAATAGATTATTTACTGTATCTAGACAACAATTATTATAGCTCGAAATTGGAAGTTTCAGATTAAATAAATATTTCATACTGTATAGTTGGTTTTTTATTACTTCATATTTTCTATATTATAAACGCCATATAAAGCAACCAAATAACGTTACAATTTCAAGTTAATATTATTAATCAATTCAATCTTATTTCAGACACATAATGCCAATTTCGTTTATCAGATATGTACAGATTTTTAATCCATAATTAGAATTGATCATTTTTTAGGAAACTTTATGCGTACCGTGACGTGTAGATGTAAAGAAGAAAACAGATGATTCGGTGTGGATAAGCATAATTGGATTATACATCTGGATTTGTGATTAATAAAAAACATTACATGACGAGTTCTACAGTGTGAGAAATACAGTGTCCATCTACACCTTTGACTTAATCTACTAAAATACTGAAGAAAGTAATTCCATTTAACAGCTAATCTAAATAATTCTTATAATTTTCTTGAAACATTTCAGTTTGCACAAGACAGTTAATATGATACATCCTAATAGTAACTACAAGCTATTAATTGTTACTTATTCGAAAGTAACCACCCTTTTAAAAAGAAAGAAAACATCGAAAAAACTGTAATTTATAGCCAACAAATCAATAAAACAAAGAAATCAAAATAAATCGTATCAATCAAAAGTGCCCTACCAAATTATTATAAAGCATTCATTTTGTTGTCGAACAAGTAATATGTGAGTCACAGAAAACGTCGACGTGATCGACACCCGAACAACGAAAATGAAGGAATATTGAAAATAGACAATGAGACAGCAATATGTTCAGAGTGTAGGCGTGGCTAGCCACCCATGCTTCCTATAGAAGGGAAATTGGTTTTTGAGGGTGGTTAGTACAAAAGAAAGGAAAACTAAATTATTTTTGATGGACGATGTATTCATTCATCGAATAATCAAACTCATATAAACATGTTTGATTTGAAAGAAACCGAATCGAATATGCAAAGAGAAAAGTTGTCTCCATATTTTACAAATAATCAACAATCGTTGCTGAAAAATTGAAGTTGTGTCTTCTAATTATTTTATAAATGAATTTTTGATAAAAGAAAAAGGTTTTTAATTAGCCAATTTTAGCTGAAAACTAAACTATAGGAATACTGTCTAAGATACATGTTTAATAAATTAACAAAAATACAATTGGTTCGAATTTAATGTATTGATATTTTTATTGAAAAAAAGAATTATTGACTAAATAGTGGATGCATTTATAACAATGAATGCTGAGTAGCTCTAGAACTAAGAACAATTAATTGATAAAGATAGTTAGTTCATCAAGCATGTTTTTATAATTTATGAAAATGCAGAGCTGAAATTTTTGTATAGAAAGTTTGATGACTAAATCAGTTAAGCTTGAAATGGAAACGTTCTTATTTTGTCTTATAAGAATGAATTATAAATAGAAAAAAGTTAACCATATTTCTATTTCTATGCAGATTAGGAAACGGAACTATAGCTTTTTAAGTTAACCACCACTGAACACTACCATGTGGAGGAGATATTTATTCAATAAATTGACATTAGATGAGTATAACTAACCAGCCATCAATGTTGGATCCCAATAAGGTCCCAGGAGAAGGTCGTCTGGACTGGAGAACATTCGACACTTCCAATAGCGGGAGAACGCTGTCCAGCCACCGTCCATCCGAAATGGGGCCGACAGGATCGTTTCATTCGATGGCCGACGCGAGGTCGGTGCAGAGGACGCTTCGTGCTCGGCAGTAGAGAAGGAAACTGGGGAGGCCTTCAAGTAGGCTGAGGTGAGCTTCACCGTGGGGTGCTACAGGTGGGGATGTTGGTCACGTGATCTTTATGAATGTTTAGAAATAATTTTAAAATACCAAAAACTATATTTATACAATTGATATTTTGAAATTACTAATTTGAAGGACGAAGAATAAAATGTTCTAATAATTTTACTTTCTGTAAAAATTGCATTATCTGCTACTAAAGATTGCATAAAGCAGCTCATTAATCTATAATAGGTATAGCATTATTAAATATTTCAAAATAATTTAACAACTAATAGTGTTTTTTTCTAATGTTTATAAATACATAAAAGCAAAAATTAATAATTTCCAATTAGTCTAGTCACACAATAACAAATGATATGCTTACATCAATTTAGATAATTAAAATTATCTTATCTATAAGTAGTCGACTGACGTGATAAACTCGGTAAGTTCAACAGAAGGGTGCTATCAATTCATCCCCTACAGCAATTAATTTTATTAGAATATTTTTGAAATTCAGGATATTAGAGAGATGAAATTCAACTTAAAGTCCAATAAAATGAAAAAACCTGACATACAAAATACTGGTTGTCATTCGAACTATACCCTCACTTGTGTGTTGTACCGTTTATCTATACTGTCCAGATTTAAGGCCAAATTAATTGTCGAAATACTGCAATGAAAACCTAATGCATACAGAATATGGTTGTCGGTGTATTGATGTACAGGATGTTTTTATAAATATTATAAAAAGGAGAAATGCTGACGAGTAAAGGGAAGTGAGCATGACTCACAGCTCAATAAGTTGACGAGAGTTCAGAAGAGAAATACAATTGCACAAAAGAATAGCCTTTTAGAAATTTGATTTGTGAGCTATTTATTAAAAGTCAACGAGGTAGGTATTCTATCAAAGATTAATATCCAATTTTGATGAAGATACAATAAGTTGATCATATTTATTTTTGCTTGAATAGATTTGATCCAAGTTGATCATATTTTCGATTTTATCTTAGCTGTCTGACGTACTCATTAGATACTAAGAATAAAACTTACAAAGGAAAGTTATATTTATGATAAGTTATTGGATCAGTGAGATATACGTACCCAGGCACAATTTATCCTAAAAATAGATATATCGGATGTAAAAAATAAATACGAAAATTCTAAACAAATTAATCACAATCTAACAAACCTTTTCAAGAGGGAAAAATGTTTACCGGTGGAGTATTAGTCAGCTTCATTTCAAATCTAATTGAAAAGAAAAGTAAAAAACCGAACACTTTCTTTTCTAAGTTAAAGAACTGATAAATCGATTGGATCAGAATTGTGTCTGCTCTCATTTATAAATAATGTTACTTATTACAGTGAGCAAAAGGTTTTCTTTCCCTGTATATTAATAAATTTAAGCAGAGATGTGACGAAGATAGTATGAAACAAGTCAACAGTTGATAGACTTATAGACAGCTTGGAAAAATTATTTTGCATCTTAGATAATAAAAGTATTTACAGTTCCAAAGTTCGGTTAACCTTGACTTGCCCAAACGTTGTAACTAGCTAAAAGCAATATATATATATATTGCTGAGATGACTACAGCAAGGATTGTGATCGAGGAAACTGCTGATGGTCTCTCATCAACTATTATAGTTTGTCACTCTTTTTTTAGTTCGTCTGTACGAAGTATTAACATTTGTAAAAATATCCATTAATTAAATTGAATTGTAGGCGTTCTGCAAGTTTTTTCTGATCTAAATTTTTAAAAAGAAAACACGAACATCTTAAGATTTAATACTATTTCTAGTTTTACATATTTTATCTAAACTGTTATACCTTATTTCGATCTAATGGCATCTGGAAGTAGCTTAGCTGATCATAAGTTTATGATTGAAAACGTTCTTCAAAAAGGTAATATTTTGATTAGAATTACACTTTTAAAATATTACCTGAAATTACTATAAATCAATCATTTAAACTTTGATCAAAATTCAATATAAGAGGCCATAAGAGAAAACATAGGTAAATTAAAAAAAAAAACATGAAAGAATATAATTCCCAATCATTATCAGCAGTTTTTATTTTTTAAAATCGTTTCAAAATAGAATCAAATTCATAACAATCCTTGAAACAGAAATTTACAACGAAGGAATCCAAATTATGTTGTCTTTCAAAGGGATACATCCTAATTACCTATACTTAGTATCTTTAACTAAAAGAAGGTTAACCTGCGGTTATTTCAAATAATATAGTTAAGTATAGGATATTACTCTGAATTGAGGAGATATGCACTCAGAACCTACTAGAAGCTAAAATAAAAATAATGTTAACATTTCTGTCTTTTTTATTAAACATTTTATAAAAATCTACAGATTTTGTATAAAATATCTATGTGGTAGCCAGATTAAAGCCACGCCGATAAGGGTACTCTTTAGTGACGTGATCCTATATTTTTTACGCCAGATCACAATAACACAATAAGTATTACAAAGATTCCCACTACAAAATCAAAATATAAAAGCTGATCTAAGAACACAAAAGAGAGCTAACTCTGGTGTATTTTTAAAATAATCAATTTATACTTATATATATTAAAAGCAAAGGACACTACACTTCCACTCCTCTGTATAACATACCTCCAATGAATGGTATATATTGTGGTTGAATACCCCACAGTTAATGTGATCTTACAGCATGTTGTCTTTAAAATCAATAAGGCAAAATGTCGGATCACATTATGAATTCAAAGAACAACATTTATTCACAACAATATTTAACTTATGTTAGTTAAATAATAATCAGCTTTTCATATTCTACCCAAATAATTAATCAATTTCGGGTTTGCGAATATTTTTAATCATATATAAATGAAGCATAACTAATTATTGATTACTTATATGTGAAATGATCAGACAATATCAGAGCTCCTTATATAGTCAAGCCGTATGAAATATCTGAAAATGCTCTAGGTTATATCATGAATATATATATAACAAAGAGCAGAAAAATATAGATTTCATTCAAGATTGAAAAAGTTTACAACTTGGTATATCGATTCATATTCAATGGGATGAAAGTACAACAGACAAGCTACTATTTTTTCTTCGGAAAATCAGATTCTCAGATCCAGTTACGGCGACAAACCAATGCGTTGGATATGACACAAAAATTAACATACCCGTCCATTTATCTGAATAAATAAAAATGTAGTGAATGAAGTTTACGGGGGAAAATTTTACTAAAAATACTTTGCTATAGCCTAGCCTTCTTATACACAAAAATATAGAATTTTGCTTTAGAATTGATATTTGTAAAAGACAACAGTTCGGTAACTATAGAAAAACTTAAATCAATATTTACATTCCTCAATAAATGACACGTAAATATTGTAATGAAGTTAACCGGGCGAAAAAATTTAGTAAGCAATTCTATTCATATCTGACAAGAATGTAAGCACAGTAATTTAAGTTAAAGAAAATTGTCCCAAAATGATTGTTCCATTTACGACTGCTGTCAATCAGCAAATCACACTAAAATCAAAAATAAAGGTATTCATAAAAAGTGAGTCATCAAAATGATGTAACTATTGAAACTATACAGTGTTACGTATGACTGCAACAGTCACCCCTGTATAGCGAGCAACCGTAATGTAGACATATATCATCTGACTCTGTTTATAGACATATTTCGACATATTTTTATAGACAGTGGTTTTATATCTTGCTTACTTATAACTTTGTGCGTGTGTTATAAACAAAGTTATAAACACAAGTAAACAATTCCCTCTTCCATATAATTAGGAGTTGATAAACAAGCAGAGTACCTAGTACCGAAGGTGCAACATAGTTTACTTCAAGTGTAATATAATATTGCTAATGGTTTCCTATCTCTATTATAAAGTATAGAATAGGCAGCAAAGAGTACAATTATACTGGCAAACCATCACATTTTAAAACTGTCTAAATGACAAAATTATCACTTGAAACATATATTTTAAAAGCTGGTAATCATTTATTAACATTAAATGAAAATTAATCCAGTACATAACTCTTAATACAAATTGAAACATCGAATTGGTGGAGACGACCTATACAACATTCAAAATTCATTTACTAGTGCGAATATAAAATTCTAACTCTGACTCAATTTTGTGTGAATTTTCGCTAAAATGGGTCTACTATCAATATTCAAAAGCATATTATGGAAATTAAATTATAAAACATGTATTCATTTGTTGTGTTATAATAAATAAATCATTTATGAATCATATACAACAAAACTTTTTTAAACCTCTACTTAAATCTTTTATTTGATAAGAAATAGGCATTTTCTTGTAAAGAAACATAATATTGTATAAATGTTTTTCTTCTTTAATATGAGAAAACAAAACAAACTCTGTGGTCCAAACCAACCCTCCCAACACCGGCAGACGTCCATTTCGGAATGTTTGACCCAAATTATTATCTACAATTAAAGGGGGGGGGGGTCAATGTTGGTATCTCGTTCCTTGTATGTTGAGGGTGCTAGCTGCCGGACTATCATGCTGTTTCTAATAGATTAACGAACTGTAAGGAAGTCTTTAAGTAACTCGAATCATTTTCACAAACGGTTTCACATTTGAAAACGGCACTTTGATTTTTTGACCCGGCTTTTATGAAGGATACTAACGGAAAGAAGGCATTTTAATTTTTATACATTTTAATTCGGATACAGGACAAACTAAATCTATTTAGCTTACCTCTTTTAGGACATAATTCACATGTATATGGAAAATATTCATTATTCAAAAATATCTGAAGATCTATCCGCACATTCCGCAGACTTAACTTTGAAGCTTTATGCGATTACAGTATACTTTAATGACGACTGTCATGAAATACGATCTACTTGCCAATCAACCTATACATAATGTGATAATTAGCTACCCAGTGGTACTTATATTATAATATTATACTCAAAGGATTTATTATATGTGATGAAAACTAAAATATGTGTCTATTTGGATAAAATTGAGTTAAAACCCGAGATAAGATAGCACAATTAATTTTCCGAGCTTTCGATATCTATTACATTGCATGTGAAATTATAAACCAAAAGAATAAATGATAATGTAAACTTCAATCCTGTACTATGATAGGTTATTACCTTCACTGTTCTCCTTTTTAAAGTAACACAAAGTGACTTACAACAGTTTGCAATAATTTACTAAAATAATACAAAACAACTTACCTCTTCGTTCATAGAGTGAACCAGAATATTGTGATCTTCAAGAAGGCCGCAGAATAAAGGCCACCATATTTGTGTGTCTTCGTTATCGTTACCAAACTGCTTTTCTTCTGGTTTATGGTTAGGATAGGAATGGAAGTAGTATAATGTCGACTTTAACTGAATGTAATGATGTATTTACAAAAATGTAAGTATTACAAATTGTGAAATAAACTGAAAAAATTCATTTTCAGGCAAATTAAATTTATATGAAAAAAAACTAATAACTGAAAAATCTGTAAATAATTCTTGTTTGGAGTAGAAAATACAGAATGGTAAACTAAAGTTTTAGAATTTTAGTTGATATATAAAAATTGAAAGTATACACTATTATAAATAGATTATATAAATCTATATAATAGATAAATAATTATAAAAAATATGAGAATGACAAAAATAAAATAATTAAATACAGAATCTATTATTATTTTTGTAATCCTGGTACGTACTCCTGGCTTTAAAAACTAATTTGCACTGCAGCATTGAGCTTATTGTTGATGGATTGGTTGAAACCTTTGGAATCTAATCAATTAAAAATAATACCATGGACAGTTTTTAACTTGTAACAACTCTTTGTGATCATATAATCATTAATTAATAAAAAAAATCATTAATTGATTTCATAAATACAAATAATATAAATGGGGTTTGTAAAATGAAATTCATGGAATTTATTCTCTGCAATAAAGATTTTCTTCACTTAATCATTATGTGAGAACACATTCACAAAGGACCAGTTTTTGTGGTTGAATTTGAATAAAAGCTTTTGATTTTTCTTCTATAACAAAATTGTAAATACATTTTCTATCTTCTTCTTAAATTTCTATTGTAATATATCTTCACTTTTTTCTATTTGATTACAGGACAACTTGGCTCAAGACAAGTTGGCCCAGGACGACTTAAACCAAAAAAACTAAATATTAATTGTCAATGTTATAGGACAAAACTATGTATAAATTAGAAATACATGAGAATTTTTTTTTATTCACAATAAAGCTACATAATGAACATATCACACTTGGGAGTTTTAAACCATTTTTGAAGCATATATAATTCTGTTTTAAAAGTGCATGAGACCCTGTTATTAAATTGTTCATATTTAAAATTTTATTCTTTTTATTTTTGGTAAAGTTGTGTTTGCTTTTAAACTATTTGTTGTCCTCATAATATACTGATGAGTTGTCCTGGTCTGAATCATCTGTAAATCATTGATTTAAAACTAATTTTGTATCAAAGCTACTGTTAAGTTAACAAACAATAAATTGCTTTTCTGTTTTTGCTCTAATATCCTATAATACATGAAACATATCCTTTTTAACCAAAATGTATATACAAATATATAATTTAACCTTTTACCAACAATATTTATAAATTCAAATTTTCAAAAATCTTATCTGCACTTTTATTTCTTGAAACATTTAAACTATTTGTGATTCTAATAGTTTTAAAAATTCCAAGTTGATAGAAAATACCTTCAACTATAACAGTCTAATTCGAAATGTGGGCATTTACACAGTCACCAATTAATCGAATATTGAATTTTTTTACTTATACTACACATGAATTTAAGCAAATTATGTTAGTCAATGTATAAAACAATAATTAGTTTTATTAGATCATACCCAATGATTCTCAGTCATTGAGTGATTGAGATGAGGACAATTGATAAATAAAGTTTTAAATAATTCATTACAATACTAATTATGATTTAGTATATTTCAGGCCTCCCAGCATTTCAAGAAAAAAAATTTTATGACCTGAGAAAAATTTTATGACCATCAAAAAATGTTAAACCA
>JAUZNC010043079.1:0-17104 GCA_034780395.1 Vannuccia rotundouncinata | reverse complement strand
GAATTGATTAATTTAAATGCTTTCTGAGCTTTAAAAACGTGAAAAATTTTCGGCGCTCCGTGCCGATTTGGAGGCTCGGCTCCGCCTCGCCATGCGACCCCAAGTTGTCTAGCCCCCCCCAATGTTTGGATGGGAATTACGGCCCTGCATTGATTGTAGAAATATAGACATTAAATAGGATGTAATGTAAACACAGTTTTATATACAGGTTACACGTTATAGCCTAGGATAATACCATACTACTCTCAATTCCCATAGTTGAATCAATTTCAGATAAATGAACAAACTTATCAAAATTATTAGTCAAATTAAGCAACAGTTTAATTGTTTCAAACTGTTTTGCCAATTGTATTTACTATTGTAAATGTCAACAGGCTTTGGAACATATATTGTACCTTGCCTGCCTCATAGCTAATTACATCCATGTATAGGTTGAAGTTAGAATAGTTCACAGACTATAAAATAATAAATGAAATGACATGTTCAACTACTTAGGTGCCTTGTTTATTTGTGAGTTTTCGAACTTAGAGTTCTCATCCTACATAATTAAGCACAGGGATCCACTACTTTTTTGTTATTTAAAGAGGGTATTATTTTCTGCGACTAAAATTAGGTGCAGGGGGCAGCAGCCCTCCTTGCCCCCCTGCTAGCTACGGCCCTGCATATGTACCAATTGCAATAGCAGTTACCTTATTTCAAATTATTTAATGATAATAACTTTTTTTGTTCATGTTGTCCTCAAATTGTTTCTATACATATGTTAGCATTGCTTGATTACTTAAAAATCGCAAACGATTATTTCATTAATTTGTAATTAAAAGAGAGGTTACGACAATGCTACACGAATATTTCTACGAATTTAACTTATTTAATATATTACTTTTACAACGAATTGTCCCTTTAAATTTATTAAGACCTTAAGATTCAATATTTATATAATCAGAAAAATTATGAAGTTCATTTAAAAACAAATTAGTATTTTAATGGAACAGTAAAATAAATAAATATATATAAATAATTGTATTGCAAATTAGTATTGCTTAATTTGCAGATATTGTAGAAAATTATCATAATCAGTATAATACCGAAAGGTGTTGTAACTAAACCGTATATTTTTTCTGGGACTTATTCATTATAAATAGTTTATATAATATATTACAGTTTAGACATTAAAAAAAATGCGTGTAAAATGTTCCTAATCAAGTTATATGCTTGTGTGGAAATTATATGAAACAATAACAACCATTTTTTTAAAAATATTAAATATTTATTAAAATCTTTAAAAGTAAAAGCTGGTATTTAAATAATTGCAACCAAATTATATATTTTCAAGTATATAAACTAAATTTTATAATAATTTAAAAAATGTTACGCAATATTATTATGCATAACTACAATTTTGCATGCAATATATACCTTGTATTTTAGCAATAATTAAAATAATGACGAAATGTTTTCACTATACTTCAGTTCGGCCTTTTAGGTAACAAACGTACAAAGTTCACTGTTCGAAAATGTATCTTTTTGGCTGTCTTTTTTTATCACATCTATTTCATTACCATCTACTCCATAGATCTCTTCCTACTCGCCCTCCGAAATGGGACGGGGTACAACCACACACCTTATCTGACTCAAAAGTGACTTATCCGCTAAGCAAAATGTACATGGTCCTTCAAGTTTTTATGCGAATAGGATCTGACAAATTTGTTCCGAATTTATGAGAAGAGAATGATTTCATAAAGTGAACATAATCGTTGACTTTACAGTTCAAGAAAGTGGTTTTCTTTTTTATTATAACAATAGATTTGTTAGTTTTTTTTTTATTTTGAACTACTCTTGCTAGTTTTTTATCGAATGAGAAATATGATTTGATTTCGGCGATACAGTGAGTAAAGTATAAATTTAATTTCCAACCGATCATCAGCTCTGCTGGCGATTTATTTGTGTGAGTGCGTGAGAAGTTGGGCTGTACGATATGAGAAAATTTTGAAAAGCGCTTGGAAAACTTATTCGTTCTGCTAACTGAGCTTTTAAATTCTCTTTGCTAGACCGATTTAAGTGCTCCACACAACTATTCGCTTGCGCTTTTAACTTAGGAATCAAATTATGTTTGATACCAGAAACGGAAAGAAACTGAATAAATTCGAACGAAGTAAATTGTGATCCATTATCAGTAGTAATAATTTTAGAAATTATCCATCTAGAAAAAAGATTTCTGAGAATGTTAATTATCGCTGATGACGAGATGCCACCACACATAACTATTTCCGGCCATTTCGAATGGAGATGGAAAATGACTAGAAAACGATTGTGCATTGTTGCTGCTTTGAAGTCATCTGCAATATCAATTTGTAACGAATGCCATGGCTAAAGTGGCCTTTGAGTTTTTGGAAAAGGAGTCCGATCAATATTCCTTTTATCGCAGATTATGCATGGTTCGCAGTTTTTTATATACTGTGAAAAAAGGGTGTCCATCGCTGGCCACCATGCTACTTCCCTGCATTGTTGTTTAGTTCGAACAATACCCGGGTGTCCTTGATGAGCTATTTCGACTAATCGTTTCTTTAGGTAATCTGGAATAATAGCATTGGGTCGTCTAGCTAAAAATTTCTGATTGTTCCAAGACCAAATTTCATTTCAAAGATGATAGAAATTGCGTAATTTTATGTTTTTTATTTTCGATTTTTCTGGCCGTCCACGAATGGTATAGTCCAGAACAGTTTTCAACACAGGATCGAACTCGGTTTCAGCGGCTAATTTTTTGACACTAATAGCTGATTTAGCTAAAATATATTGAACCACCGATTCAATTTTATCTTGAATTTCAACTCATTAGAATTAGTATCATAGCGCGGTAGTCGACTTAGCCTATCGGCTTCTTGGTTCATGGAACCTGGTCTAGCTGTATACTACATCAAAATCTTATTGTTGAAGACCATCTGCCCAGCGATATATACCAAAGGTCTATGACCTGATCCTGAAGTAGCTAGAAAAGAAATCAACAGTTGGTGATCGGTACGCAAAGTGAATCGCTTGCCGTACAGAAAAATATGCCATTTTTCGCATGCAAAGATGCAAGCTAACGCTTCTCTTTCTCCTGCCGAGTACATACGCTCTGTAGTCCCATGGAACGTTTTTTCGTAATAATTTCCGTAACGGTTCAGTGACATCTACATAATGCGGAATGAATTTTAGGTAGTAATTTGTGGTACGTTGCAAAGATGCAAAGATGCAAGTTCTTTTACATTACACGGTAGTTTAAGTTCATTTATCGCTTTAATGTTAGATTCGAGATGGGAAATTCCAGTGTGACTTATCTATGTCCCAAGAATTCAATTTTGCGAACGAAAAATTTGATTTTTTGATTATTGATAACGAGATTGTGTTTGGCTAGGCGCGACAACATTTCAAGAACAGTAGTTCGATTTTCTGCCTCAGACATACTGCTAATCAAGATATCATCTATATAATAAATAACGCCTCGATCTTCGAGATCCCCGAGAACAATAGAAAGCATTTTATGATAGGCGGAAGGTGCCGACGACAAGTCAAAACATATTCGAGTATAACGATAAAGACCTCCGTGCGTAATTATAGTAGTGAGATCACGTGACTGCTCAGCTAAAGGTATCTGAAGATAACCTTGTTTGAGATGAATCTTAGTAAAGACACGCGCACTATGTAATTTCGATGTAAGTTCGGTAGTAGGAGGTAGTGGATATCGGTCTGGTATAATTGATTTATTGACGTTTTTAAGATCCACACATATATGAAGAGAAGAATCAGATTTTCTGACTACAACAGAATTCGAAACCCATTGAGAAGCATCTACTTTTTCAATGAAACCTTTTTTTCCAGAATATCTATTTCTTTTTTACTTCATCCCTAACTGAAAATGGTAATCTCCGTAATGGTTGTGCCACTGGGTGCACCGACGAATCAATTTTAGGAGCGTGAACAAAACCTGTTGCAGGCTGCTCAATGTTACCAGAAAACACATTTGGGTACTTTTGTACAAACTCGATCGGTATATTAGACGTGCTAATTTTGGTTAAGTGACAACGAAAGGTTTAATTTTCGAATACCATCGAGACCAAGAATGGCTTGACCTTTATTGACTATATGAATAAAAGTTTTGCACTGACCTTCTTCGCATTTAATCTCAGAATAGAAGCCGCCTAGTACATCTTGGGGGTTCTTGATTATACGCAACTAACGGTACTGGTGATTTGATTAATTTAATTTTATCTAAACAATCTTTAAATACACATTTTGGTAAAATAGTAGCTACACTTCCTGTGCCAACTAGCATGTCAATTTCAAAAATCACCAGGTTATCAGTAGATAATTCAATTTTACGATAAATAAAAGAATTTTATTGCACATGAGTGTTTTTATTAAGCAGTTGTATAGTCTCACCTCCTGGAACATCTTCAGTTACTGATACCATATGTACTTGCTGTGACCGAAAAACCATGGCATAATGACCCATCTTGGCACACTGCTTGCAGATGGCTTGCCTCGCCGGACAGGCGGTAGAAGCTGCACTATGATCTCGATTGCCACAACGGTAGAAGTTGCCCATTGTTGAAGGATGAGACGATGTTGGGACGTTGGGATGTTGAACCGGCATTATCCCGGCCCCACGTTGTGTTGTGCGTATTGTGCTTGATCCACCCTTGTATAATTTTGAATCGCTTGTACACCGGCTGAAACTCGCAAAAGTTGGCATCGCCCATCTATAAGCCGTTTGGAGAGCTGTAGAGCCTGCGCAAGAGTCAGATTGGCTTCTTGTAGTAACTTCTCCTGTATGTTGGAGCTGTGGATTTTCTTCACGATTTGGTCCCGAATCCTCTCGTCAGCCATTTGTCCGAATTCACATGCGGCTGAGAGTTCACATAGGTGCGAGATTCATTGAGCGATTATTTTTCCCTGCTTCTGTGCTCGACAGCGAAACCTGTATCGTTCTGCCAGGAAATTGACGGATGTCTGGAGGTGTCGTTGAAGTCTGTTGAGGCACTCGTCGTAGTTAAGATTATCACTGTTTGGTAGAGTATAAAAAATACCGTGCCCAGCGCATTGAGAAGAATTGCCTTTCGGCGCTCGACTGGCAGCTTAGTGAGTCCAGCGGCTGTCAAATAGTTTTGAAAAATTCGAATCCAAGTTCTCCATGGGGTTGCAGGTGTCCCTGGAGTAGGTAGAAACTGTATACAGGCGCTCTGACCGACAGCGTGTTAGAAACGTGTGAGTTGTCCGCGCTGCCATTGTTCTTAGGAAACGAAATAAAATGGAGATTCTTTCAAGTCCGCGCTGCCATTGTTCTTAGGAAACGAAATAAAATGGAGATTCTTTCAAGTTCGCGAGGCCATTGTTGTGTAGTAAGTATAAACAAGAATAAGAAGTCAAGAAGTCAAATAATGTCATTGCTTACTACACAACACTTGAATTATTTATATATTTTTTCTTTATTCGTAATAATATAATATGTATAAATTCTCTTAATTGATAAAATAACCGTTCAGTGCATTTTCTTTTTATAATTAGTCAAAATGGTACATTTATTCTTTCATAATTAATTATTTTTATCAAACCTGTAGGAAAAAACAAAAGTTAAATATCTCTGATTAAACGCTTATAAGGTCATATCAGAATGTTGCACTATATATATTAATGTTTGTACATATGACAAGATGATCAATTATTAAAAGTGCTTTTTAGATTTTTTTTCATGTTTAAATTTATTCTGAGTACTTTGAAATATATAATTTTTTTATAGATACTATTTTTTCAATTATATTTTATTCTGTTAAGTAAAATATTTTTTAGCTCATTATAAGTTTATATATAATGTATTTAATTAGTTTTATAATGACAAACATTTAGAACCTAAATTTACATAAATTCACCCGACACATCATAAATAACACCTTTCTTCTTTCATACCTACTCTGTTTTGACCTTACTTCAAGCAAATGTATTTGTTCAATTTAGCTTAAATGCGTTGAACAGACGATACCGGATCTATAAATAATACCTTACATCTAAATTATTTGTAAAACAGAAAAATTTCATTTGCTTTTAAGAATATCTCAATTATGCCTTGATTAGTTGCATTTCACAATATCTGTAGCCAATAAAAGTTATTCTTTCTTAAATGAAGCAACTATATTACTTATTGCTGCATCTTATTTATAATAAATAATCTTGACTTAACAGGAAACGAAATCTATATTCTTCCTTTTTTAGATTTAGAAGACCAATTTATCACGTCAAAATGATCCCAAACATGGGCATGAACTCCATGCTTGCCTTATGAATACTCTAGACAAACTCAGACAATGTTCTGTGGAATTCTATCACCAATTAAAATCACTGTGTTTGCCTGTCTCATGGTTTTCCTAATTATTACACTGTGTCATAATAGCTTATCCACGTTGCGTAAGAAAGAGATCAAGTTCACGGGCCAGTCGGGCCAACAACACACCTGGCCGTACAAGTCTCACGTGGCCCGAATTCATGGTGATATCTATTTGGGCGGACTCATGATGGTACACTCACGAAGTGAAGACATGGTTTGTGGTCGCATCATGGCACAGGGAGGCATCCAGTCTCTGGAAACTATGTTGTATACGGTGGACGTTATTAATGAAAGAAAACTTTTGGGTGACATACAATTAGGCGTTTATTTAAAGGATGACTGTGACAGGGATACTTATGGACTAGACCAAGCTGTCGATTTTATCAAAGGTAAATTATTTTTTTTAATGCCGATTGAATGCAATTGAGTTTAAAATAATTTCTAAATTTATATATTCATTATATTTTTTATCGATGAAAAGTTAATATCTATCGTTAAATATTAAAATTGAATGGTATGTTTTGTATATTATTAATTAAGTCAACTTCAAATAATATTGTTCACTTTTTATGTAATAGCGATATCAAAACTGTTCTATATAAGACTTTAATTCTTTACAATTAAACAATTCATAAAATACTATATGTTGCTAAATCTCCACAGAATCTTTATTGGATATTTCAATTCGTGTACTTCTGGTAAGAAATATGTGTTGACGTTTGCCTTTTTGTGAAAGTTAATAACAGTGCATAGGGGTGCACGACTTGACAAGCAGAATGCTTCGATAATAAATAAGTACTTTTAAATGCACAGGAAGCATGCCCGCAGGAAAATAGTGTTCAATTTGTAAGGTTATAGAAATTGATAAATTCCGCTGATATTTATATTATACTGATAATTTAGGAATACATTTATGTAGATAAAATGACTTTAGATCTATAATACATTTTTAGTTGTTCATGACTAATTGAATATCTCAAATTTTTACAAATTTTGTTTACCTACTTTTTAAAAAAATGTTTAAATGAAATGCAAAATTAAAAAAAACATATAAAGTAACTTAATATATGGGAAATATGTGATATAATATTTACATTATGTAACTTAATTTCGAGTTTTACATTTGCCTTTTGTTCAACAGTTTGTCAAAGTGATATTTTATACTTTTCAAAATATTTAAAAACTTTTCCGATTATTTAAAACTTTACAATTTTTAAATATGTCGAAATTATATTCAGCTTATATACCAATTATACAAATTCATTCCTTTTATTCTTTTTATGGTGTTCAAACAAAAAATAATAAAACCTTTGATCTGTTTTTTTGAACTAAACGTTTTTTAACATGTTTGTTCACAGAATGAACAATTTTTAAAAATTACAATGAACAAAACAATAATTAATGCATCAGTCAAAACCTTATAAGTTGTTTGTATTAAAAAATGTATTCTAAGGATGACCCTTTTAAAAAAGAATTGACACCAAAAAAGTATTCCTTTCAGACTATAGGTTACATAATAGAGTATTTTTAATTCATATAAATTGAAATGGAAAGTTTGTGGCTGCGGAGACAATAATAATAAATAACAAGTGAATATACAAATAAATGTTAATAATAATTATAACTCATATTAAAAACAATTCTTTGGGAGATGAAAGTTTGAAGGCCTATAAATTGGATTGGTATTAATTTCTTCCTCACAGCGCATTTAATTTATTCTATTATAAATGTTGCTTTGTAATTGAAATTATATAACATAAAACGACATTTCCTAAAATTGGACATGAAATATAAAAAAGGTGCAATGCAAGTCTTCAATCTTCTCAACAAAGATTGTATATCTGCAGAATGTTAACCGAGTCAGATATCTTTTCATTCTTGTTTGTCACTTTATTTCTGTACAATTTATTTTCAAAATTAAAATACATTTAAACAAAGTTTATCGAATGCGTAAATAATTGCAAACTTCTTGATACTACTGAGCCAACTTTGATATCAACAATGCATGCAGTAATATATCGTAAAAAATTTTAATTTTATGAATTAAACACAATTTTAGTTAATCAATTTTTTCATTAAGTATATTCAAATAATAAACCAATTGAATATCTTTAAATGAGTAATGATGTTATGCTTATGTTTAGTTTAAATCATTTAGTTCTTTATTATTTCAATGTTAAAACTGAAAATTATTTAATAATGGGAATTATGAAATTCCACTCTATATGCGTAATTTCTATGATTCATTCATATCTCTATAAATTGTTTAAGAACAGGCATCAGAACATGAAACATCCCCATACAGCCTTACTCAGAACTTTCACTATAATACTATAATGTTGTCACACTAAACTCTAAACATTCAACTATCTTATTTATATTTCAATTAATTGAACTTTTATATCAATTCATGTAGTTATTTAGAAATATACCAGATTGCAATTGATAGTTTATAATTTATTAATGCCAGAAAACTTGTACAGAAAAATTGTTTTAATCTCAAAAGATACATGTTAAAATAATTGTGGAATAAATATTAAAATTGTCATTTTTAGCCACTTTTCCGGGATGAGTTTTTGTAGTTTTTCAATTTATTCAAATATTTTAATTACTGAAGCATTAATGTGTATTTTTCTGATCCACAATAAAGTTAATTCTTCATATTGGTTTCGACTTTATAACTTAACAAAATAACTTTTCACATATATAGGTATATATTTGAATGTTTTAAATATAATTTATATAATTATAATGTATACTTATATATATATATACTTAATATGTTCCAAAATATAATACAGGACAAAACACTTTGAATATGAATAAGATTTAAATTGTTTAATTAATTTTACAAATTATGTGAATAGTTAAAGTCATATAGTAAATAATCTTATCGATCGAAAATAAAACCAATTCAATAAAGATTATTAAAATATATAATTTAATTCAATTTAAAATTTAAAATTTAATCTATTTTTTCTGTTTGCTTGTGACCAAATATGTAACTTTTTTTAATGTAGAAAAAACAACAACAAAACATTAACATCTATTTTTAAATCAGAAAAAATCTTTTAGTTCAGCAAGTAAACTTTGGTTGAAAGGAAGGTACGTATATTGATTTATATGTGAGAATATAGCGATTGAGTCGATCATTTACTATCAGTTTGAGAAATCAACATTCCCGTTGTGAACTATACGATTCTATATCAATCAAATACTAATGAAAATGTTACATGAAAGAAAATTAAACTTATGTCAATTATATTAAAAAGCCTTTTAATTAATTTTTAAATGTTTAATTTGTTCTCTTCTATCTCAAATAGTATAAAAATAAACTTTGATTTGAAGATGAAATAAATTGTTCTGCAATTTCTAGAAATGTATTTTGATAAAAGAGAAATAAATTATAATTTGTGATTTTCGGAAATTTTGTGTTGTTGAAAAAGAACACATTAATATTATGGAGAATTTTCAACTTTAGGTTAAGTTGTTATATAATTTTTTGTTTAAATAAAAAGTTTAAATAGGATATTTCAAATTCTTAATGTAAAATCTGTAATGTTTGATTTATTATGTATCAATTGTTCAGAAATCAAATTTTTATCTCAGTATAATTCGAAATTTTATATTTATATTTAAATTTTCACTCAAAATGATGTCGATTTATAAATACTTAATTATAAATGCTGCGATTTAAAATAAGATTAGTAAATAATAACCACCTCAGATGCAATGTGAAAAGTGTTTATCTTTGATATATCGCCGAGGAGAGAGGCCATGAATTTGGTTTTTGAAATATTGAATAAATATTACAAATTTTAATAAAAACATGGTATGGAAATAATAAATATTTGTTTTTGTATGTTGTATAAAGTAAACTATGAACTATTTAACATTATATATTACAATTGATATAACTTAATATAACATTTTGCACTTATTGTAAGAAATTTATTTTATTATTGATAAGTAACGTTCTTTATAACTGGTGGTATTCTCGTATATAGATACTGTATTGAAAATTGGAAAACAAAATTATTTCCTAACGTTATTAACATAGTTGCTTCTAGTATGATGAAAGTATTTCATTAAACGGTAGGTTAGTTAAAATCAATAACAATATAAAATTCAATAAATAATTTGAATAAATAATATACCTATATCCTAATTTGCGCATTTGCATTAAACATTACGCGTGTACATTATATAATTAGAAAATTAGATTATAATTTGCCCATTTATTATCGCTCATTTGAGCTGTTCCATAAATTATTGGTATTTTCTATTCTCATCAATAAATTTATGAGATATTATACTAAAAGTATTGGTCCAAAAATATTAAACTATTCTCTACATGATGTCTATAATGGACTTACTTTTTATTGTTTATGAACAAAAATTGTTTTTATGAAAAATTACAAAGATAAAATAATAAAAAATATACTCCAGAAATACTTAGTTAAAGAATACTTTGTCTACAATGTTGTAAATTGATAGGTATCAGGTGATACTTTGTCTACACTGTTGTAAATCGATAACCATCATGTGATACTTTTAAACTCAAAAATTGTGAAAGGCACATTTTCAAAAATCAAATAAATGAAAAAAAACACCATGAAAAAAGAGTGAATTGTTGCAGGGGCGTAGCAAGTGGTCCGCAAGTCGGGTTTCTGTTGGACCTGCCCTTTGGATAGTAATTTTCTAAATTATGAAAAAACCTTTTTAAAGTAATAAAAAATCTAGCAAGATGTGGGGGGGAGGTCGAAAGGAAACATAAGATCGAAATATGTTGCTGGTTTACAAGATAATCAGATAAAGCATGATCTACTCTTATGAAATAAGTTAAAATCACATTTAGTTCAAGGGTTAGGACGTCTGGACAGCTATAAGCTGCATACCACGATACGAATAAGCAGGAACAGACTTATGGGGTTTCAACAGCGCATTGAGGATATAATTTGAGCTCTTTGAATGCATATATAGGTCATGAAACCTCAAAAATGTTGCAACTCAGCGCCAAATTATATTTACTGTACGCTAATCGAGTAGCCAAAATTGCTCATATCCCTATGAAGTGCCCTATAATCGTAGGAACCCCCTGAATAAGTTTGCTACGTCCCTATGTTGGAATATATCTTGTTTGTTTAGTAATGTACAGTTTGAATAGATAAATTTATAAATGTTTGACAAATATTAATGCAGTAATGTTACATTAAATTACATTAAAATAAGATAATTTATGTTATTTATCATCATTTGATTTTTATTTGTTTTTTATATATTACATACGTATGTATAAGCATAATAATAATATCATTATCCTTTTTTTAAATTCAGAAAATTATTTAAAACCTTTCTAATACGAGAGTATTGCTTTGTAAATAATATTTGTAAAATTATAAAAAATGAAACATTAAAAGTATATTTCTACATCTTTTAAAAATATAGTTTCATCGTATTCCTCATCTGTATAGTTGAAGCTATGTGTTCAAGTTTTTTCTTTTGAATAAGTAACAATTGATGCCATTTTAATTTTACTGAATTGAGATTTTGACGTTAAAGGACACATTGTATTTTGTGAAACGTGCGAGAAACATTTTTTTTGATAATACTGAAATAAATCTCGCTTTACAACATACAGCTTAACTACATAATACCACAAAGATTGACATATTGTGAATTAGCTCTACTTGACAAAAAATTCTGTCTTGTATTAATTAAAATAGCTTATTATAAAATCAGTGTAAATATTTTCAATTTTTTTTCACAAATGGTTTAATTTATTAATGTTTATATTTTGCAAATTTTTCGATAAAGAAAATTTAGACATATATTACATACATATGTAAGTGAACATAAAAACTTGTATGTAAATTATAAAAAATCTTTACACGACAACATGTAATACGATTCAATTATTATCACTCTGAAGTTTAAACAGTTCACGAAATTATTATTATTAAGTCATTTTAAATTGCATAAATGAAGGCATAATAAAAATAATATTAATTTTTAAACGACAATTCAAAAAATATTTAAGGCGTTATACTACAAATTTCAAATTGTATACTATAAATTGTACGAACTTTTAATTATTAAAAGTTACTTATAACTGCTTATTAAGACTGATGAAGACGTTTTTGAGTATAATTTATAATAAAATAGTAAATCTTTAAAATATTGATTCACAGTCATACACTTTTTTTGCATGTAAGATGATGACAAAATTGTGATGCGAAATATGTAGTGAATAAAAACATTAAATTGATTAAATTGATCATATCCAAATTAATTTTCAAAATATTATTTTCCGCAATAAACTTCCTCGATATAAAAGACAATGCAAAAAGATTTTTAAAAGTTGCCCTCGTACTGCGCTCTATAGAGATATAAGGTCTATACGACACCACACTTATTGGAACAGATGAAAAGCATCCCATATCTTATCATATTTCGTTTATAAGCCGGCAAAACGTTGGAATTCTCCAGTGGAATTTGAGACACCGGAATTTTGAAATTGAAAAAGGTATATAGTTGCTTACAGTTGTTTATAGAAAATAGAAAAAATATTTTTTTGTATATTAGAAGATAAATAGTCTAAACAAGTTTAAAATTTAATGGTATAAATATTACAGATAGAATATTAAGTTATTAATAAACTCTGCTTTGTTTTATATATTCGTTAATGATGAAATATTTCATTTATTTGAGTTCATTGACATTACTTCAAAAGTATGAAGCCGTTTCGCACGATTTATTAAGTTAACACATATGAAGCTCGGTCGTTTTTATTTTGCCTTTCAGTTACATAAAAATTGAATTTCATTATAAGATTCCTATTGAATCACTTCGACATTATTGACGCTTAGAATATAGTTTCACTCCATTTCAAAACTATATATATTGTCCCAAGTAGATCTGAAGACAGCAAGAATCTTTTTCAATTACTCGAATTCCTTATGTCACAGAATAAATTCATTATAACTGTGAAACACACTGTTGAATTCAATTGAAGATATCGTGATATTTGTTGCAATAATTCCGCGGAAAGATATGAATAATTATTAATATTTAATATCGAAGATTAACTTGAATAATGATCCATACAGTTGCTCCTACTGTAAAATAAGTATTTAATAAATGTTTTGAAACTTTCAAAGTTTATTTATTTCAATTTTAATGATTATATTTTCAAAGAAAAATGCACAATTTTATTTTTTCGGATATTATTATTAATTTTAAAGACATTGAAAAGTAAGATTAACATTAACATATAATATTGATTTAAATTGGGCATTAATAGAATGGAGAAATTTTGTTTAAAATGAAATTATTTCAAAAAAGTAATAAATGTAAATAAAAGATAAATTTCATGTCCTAAATTACACAATAATTACTTCAATATAATGAATGAGTTTATTGTTGGTTTACCTATTGGTACATATGTTTATAATTAAAAGCCAAAAATTGGAAGAAAGTAGGTTAGTTTGAACTTAAAATAAACAGAATAAAAAATGAATGTTAATTCTATTTCATTCAAAACTTTTTTTGTGTTTAGGAGCTATCAGAGATTCAAGGAAAAATAAAAGACGTTGTATAAAAGTATAATCATTAGATCAATTAGATCAATTAATATTTTTTAACTCAATATATCAAATCTACTCAACTATATATTATTTTGAGGCATAATATTTTATGTTTTTCCTCATTTATTAAGTTTCCTTTAATTAGTCATATCGTTGAAACTTTGAAGGTTCTATGTACTAAGCACTTGAATAATATATTTAAAAAAAATTTAATCAAAATCTATATCAATGCTTTCGAGTATAACTTATTGGGGTTGAGAAAGAAGAATACGAAATTAATGGAAGAATTCTTCCAAAACACTACAATTGGGAGGGCTGTAACTCTTTAAATCTACATTGTAACACAGTATTGGTACATTTTCGTTATTACCTCGATTAGGCCTCGATTTAAGGATTTGTGAAAGTGTATGTTGATTACCATTCTGACGATCATTATAGATGTACCAATTAAAAATATATACATTTCAAATTAAATTGTTGGGTCTTTGTAATCAATTAATTATATTAACAATCAATCATTAATTAATTATGATATTAGTGTACCTACCTAAAACGTACTTTATAATAATAAAATAATAATAATAAAATAATCCTTTGACAAAATTATATTTTTCCAATGTCACTTGCACCGTTAACAGTTCTCTTGACCTTTTCCCTAATTGTAGTTTCAAGAAAAAATCTTGTTCTTATTATACTTTCAATATTTATAATACCTTACTTCTAAAATACCATAGCTATCCCAGAACTCAATACTATTGATGTGTCATTTAACGCACAAATGGACAGAGGTTTTTTATAAAATAAAAACAAAAATGCCTCCATTTTACTGTTTTTAAAGTTTAATAGCAGTTTGCACTTTATTAACTATATAAACTAAATATAGAAACATATGGAATAAATATAAAATATTTCATTTCCTCGAAATTTACATAGTTTTCAATAAATGAGCCTTTTTTTCTCCTGAAATAGAATTATACTTTGATATCTTTTAGATTAATACATAAAAGAGCAAACATAAGAAGTACAATTGCGTTAAAAAAATAAAATTTTATTATGTTAGAAAAATAAATTTTACTATCCTAAAGTATCATGTTTTTTCCCCCAGGAGAGATGTCTGAAATGAAAGTTTATGAAACACATATCTTAGAATACAACTACTAAAAAACACAATGTGACCTTCTTTGGCACATTATTTTTATAACACTGTTAGAAAATGTGAGAGGTCCATGTGATTCTATAATATATTAATTGTACGATACAGAGTTGTTTTTCTTTTATTATTTCAGGTAGCCCCAAAATCCTGAACAATCGACATTGCAACGAGTTGACCAAAAATGATACAGATGGCGTGCCGGTGATAACCGGGGTAGTTGGTGCTCCAAGTAGTGTCACCTCAATTCACGTAGCCAGTTTACTGAAATTGTTTGAAATACCACAGGTAAGAAGCCTATATATCACACCCTACTTCATAGAAATAGTTTTGACTGTATATTCGAATTTTGTTGAAAAAAATTATGCAGATGACTCAAATATACATAGGAATAAAACGATTAAAATATAATATTGTTATATATGAAATTGCTGCTCTGAAATACTCGTAATAGGAAATTTTGATTTCCTGCCAGGAATTATTATTCTCACAATATGTAGTATAAAAAATTATTCAATACTGTTTGGTGAATTGTGTTTATACTGTTACATAATGATAACTAACTTTTCTGATAATTTATTAAAGCCAAGTCATACATAACATTAGCTATAGAATATAAGGGATATATTTAAAATTTGGTACACATCTCATTTGTTAATACAAAAAAAAGCACAAAAACGCTAACACATATTTCTAATTTGTTATAACTTTTTATTTCCTTCTACGCATATACCTAATTATTTAATGGAATTAATTTCAAACTATTTCATTTTTATTAAACTATTTTACTGATGGTGGTTTCTGTTACCTACATGATGTAATTGTTGTCTATTAAATAATATATATTTGGCAATAAACCCCCATTCATGCTTACTAAACTAATGAACAGTAATCAGACACGAGTCTTGCCAACCAATTCTATACTCCTGCAACCACCCCCCAACACACACATATATAGTTTTTATCAATAGATACCTAAAGATAGATTGATGAAAATCTTTTTCTATGTTTTCGGAGATAAATGATTGTAATCACTTTTAATTATCAGATATGTGAGGCGTCTTCATACTGTGCTAATAAATTTGATTTTATTACTTTACAGTACCATAATTAAATATTTAAATAGGTTTCCGAGGGAGACAACGAGAATCAAGGTTTTGACCTTGACTTCTAGTTCACGTGAGCAGTTTTTGTTAAATCAATAAATAACGTTGAAATAAAAAAAATGTATATATTATTGATTAATTATACATATAACGAACGGTGAGGCCAGGTAATTTTTACAAATCCTTTTTGTGTGAATTCTAATGCCTTTTATAGTTCAATGAGATTGAAAACCATTGTGATGAAATTTTACATTGTATCGTTTCAAAAATACTGCTCGAAATATGTTAAGAATATATTTTTAAATGTGTTGAATTCACCTTATATGAGACCATGAAAAATAATTGGAATGAAAAGTTAATATAAAAACTGTAAAAATATAGGAATCATAATTTAAAAAGATGTAAGCATACATAAATACATAAATACATTCTAGTTAAACAGCAAGAAAATGGTTATCAATATTTTCCAAATCTTCAAAAAAAACTCATTATAATGAAATTTATAGAGTTAATATTATTGAACAATTTTTTTAGGATTATTGAGATATCCTACAACAATAATTAATATGAAAAATGTTTAATTATTTTTTATAGAAGAATTGTTTATTCTATTTGATATTTTCTTGTTATAACAGAAGGCAGAGTTGCGGTTTCGAATTAAATCTTTATTTATAGTCTTATATAGATAAATATAGATAAATATATACTGAAATTTATTATAATCTTATCAGGCAATATTTAAAGATATTAATACAACTTTATTATTGAGATTTATTGTAATATTTTTCTTTAAAAGCGATTTAATAGGATGGCTTTTAAGTAATTACTTTTTTCTATGCATGTATGGAAAAGTTCATTTTTCCATTCATGGACAGTACGGAAAAGTATTACTTTTCCATGCATG